>JAGXCT010033377.1:16264-27994 GCA_022495035.1 Philopotamus ludificatus | reverse complement strand
GAGAATGATGCAATAAGCCCTTTTCTTATAATATCTGATATAAACTAATAAAAACTTATCAATAAAGATCTACATTTTTTATTTTGTTTATTATGAGTGATGCAATCCGTTTACATGTGCGTTAAGTATCATCTTCTAGATTTCTTCGCCCTAGAAATTTGCAATACACATATGGTAGTTGCTTGTATTTGACAATCAATTCATTCCAGGTAGTTTCTGTCTATGTATGTATGCAAGGTTCTAAGAAATATACTATTGTCGTTGCTTCTTACTCGGCGCCTAGGTATGAGCGAGACGAGCGATGATTGCAAGTACTGTATGAGTGGCTATGAAGCTAGGTTCTGGGGGTAGGGGTTAAAGATAGTAAGCTCGGGCGCCGGCTGCGGAAGGATCAGTTTCAGACCGGCAGCGGAACGGCTCGAGCTCGGATCTTCACACCCATCAGGACCAAGAAGAAGAAGAAAGAAACAGCTCGTTCTCCGACAGCCACTGTCGGCTGTGGTTGTAGAAATGGCTCCGAATGTAAGGCCTTCGCGACGAAGCAAACCCCCGCGAGGCGAGCGTTCGCTGAATGACGAAGGAACGTGGCTGATTGCGAAGTTTATAATCGTCGGACGTTGGGTGTATGCGCTCTTGCATAGTTCTACTCTTCTTTGGAGGGACCCTAAGGCCGATAGAGAATTGATTGCGGAAAAAAGTATTACTACTAAACTGGATGACATCATTGAGACCGGAACCGTGTTCATGGTGAACGGTTAGTGCATCTTTCCAGTTCATCATCTAAATATTGCAAATTGTATAATCTAATTTATGTATTTTTTTCTTCAACAGAGAGCAACGAAAAATTAGAAGAAGTGTTAAAGAAGTGCGAGCGGAGCGGAGTATTCGTATCCAGAAATAATAGGGTGAGTGCAAGATACGCAATCTCATTTCTTTAATCGGTATCTTAGTGGATTCATCTTGGAATCAGATTCAATGAAAAGAGAAGCGCATAAAAAACAACCCTTGCTAGTGTTTTTTTTTATAATTCTCCCCTCGAAAAAGTTCAAAATGTTTGCGAAAACCGTTTGCGATTCGCAAATGGACTTGGCGCGGACAGCATGGCGGTTGGGCGGGCTTTAGAAATGGTCCAGGTATATTCTGCAAACCGTTAATTTCACGCTCATTTAAATTCAAGACAAATTCAATAAACACTGTCGAGCGTAAGAGGCATATTAACCCTGAGGCGGGTCTTTGCCACCTGGAGGCACCTCCGTCGCAACCATGATGTCATGACTGCGACGACGTTGTCCAGGCAATCTGGCTCTTTCGATTACGGGTCAGGGTCGCCAGCCAAACCCGGGAACCGAGCTGTCGCGTGTGGATTGTAACAATAATAATCAGACGAGGTTAGGGCCAATTCGTATTTTTATAAAATCGCCATTATGCTGTATTGAAGCTACGCGCGAACGCCATTTGCAATTGTTGACGATTCAAAAAAAACCGTTGGCGCTATACGTCTTCTTATCCTTGTCTATGGGTCGTGTTATGTTGTCTATTGTCTATGGCAGGTATGCACAAACCACGTGACGCGGTCCGCATGCGTCCCGTCGCGCATTTTTGGCCGGAAATTAAATATCAATTTTTTCTCGGCTTTTATTTTATTCTTTTAAAAAAAAAACATTCACTGGGCACTTTCATTTATTTTTCTTCGACTCCGTTCTAATGAAATTCTCTCACTGCGGATTATTCTTTTTATTCAATTATTCGCGGTGTGACTTATTTGTTATTGAGCTAAATATTTACATTATTTACTAAATAATCTCGGTTTACGATTTGTAAGAAAACGGAACGAAATATTTAAAAAATATTGCTGCGCGGCTTACAAACTTTTATCATTTTCATGATATTTTTTTGAAAATTATCGCGATGTATTATGTGTCGTTAGAATAGAAATGTTATACAGTCAACCCTCCCATAGCGTTTGCGGCAGTTTTTTGTATAGCGTCCCCTCTTATAACGTTCATTTTATAAAACGCAATATTTTCAAGGTTAAATTAGAATTTTCGTAAATATATTATTAATGTGCATTTTAAATATCTACGTGCACTTCAAAGAAAATAATTGTCAGTAGCTGTTTGCCCCTTTACCTCGCTAGGCGTGTTCTGTCCTTTGAACTCCCCTGGCACATCTGTCGCGAATGAATAAACTGGATGAAATATGTGAGGTCAATACCCCCTCGCGCATCTAGGCTCGAACTACTGTTATCGAATTAAACACGTGCAAGGTCATTGAAAATAAAAAATGGGTCAAATGTTTCATTTGCTTGAAATCGCAAAGAAAGTTAAAAAAAACCTAACCCCAAATTTTGTATGAGTGCCTAACTTTCTAAAGCGTTTTTTTTTCTATAGCATGGTCCCTATCTAGACGTTATAGAAGGGTTGAGTTTAGTTTTTATGAAAAACTAATATACTATTATTTATTTTAAAGAAAATGTGTTTTTAAGATGTTGTAAAACCGTACCCAGGCGTCCCCGGCATTCGGGGGCTTTCGGTGCGATTTTTTTAAAATTAAACAAAATATAATATACCTTTCTAAAAAAAATGTCCACATAAGCTAATAAAAAATAAGAAAGATAAGAATCAATACTAATTAAGAAGTTTACATCCATTCTTGGATTTGCGCAGTAGATACGTTCCACGAAAAAGCCGCGCAGCTAAGAACTGCGCAAAAAAATACATGAAGCTCGTACAAAATTATGAATCCGTATTTAAAAATAAAAAACATGATATTTTTTTTATATGCATCTTTCTGTTAAATTTCAAAATTATCTCGATGCGCGGCTTTTTCCTTTTAAAAAATATGATCTTACGGATAACAAATGAAATATTTTCACTAGTCGTTGTTATTTACTTTGAAAACTACGGACAATCGAAAATCCACGAGTGTAAATTCGTTTATACGTGTTGTCGAGTTCGAGTCGAATGATTATTTTTAGGCAGTGGTTGCAAACCTTTGACCCGCGGGTCATATACTGGTCCAAGAAGATTTTCCAAATGACTATCTATGTTTACGAATTTTTAAATATACGTATGGAAAAAAACTTCAGGGAAACAAATTGTATTTAATTTCTAGTGAAAATATTTACGATGAAACTTGACATCTTCACTAGAAATTAAATGACTTAGTGACCCACGGGCTTAAATTAAAAAAAAGCAATGAATAAAGTTTTATCTACCTACTCAAAAAGGTTTGTCATCATTGGTCTATGGCAACTCTTTACACAAATATAAATTAAAATATTCACGGAATTTATCGTTTGATTTATATATTTTATTATTCTAGATATCTTCAAAGTGTATTGTCACCTTAAGAGATTACGAGGAAGAAGACTTAGGGGACATGGATTCCGAGTGGGAACCATCCAAGAGTGACTATAGCGATTACGAAGTAAGTTCATATACCGATTTGAAATGTATATGTTTAATATGTGTTATTAAATTATTATAAACCTTTATTAGGAAGAACCAAAATTCATGGACAAAATGCAGGGCACCAGTAAAAGAAAACAAAGCCAAAACGACGATGGAGTCGATCGGTTAAATAAAAAAGCGAAACCATCCACGCGTAAAAATTCGTCGACGTCGACGTCGTCGGACGAGCCTGGTACGACTAATGAAAATGACTTCTATATAACGAATGGCCAAGTAAACACGGTTTTAAAGATCATGGGAGATCTGATTAAATCGGGAACGAATAAGTTAATACATATGACTCAGATGCACGAGCAATTACATCTCGCGTACAAGATATTTCAAAAGAATAACGCAAATCAATCATTTTCTGATGATAACACTGAAGACGTTGACCCTATAAAATGTAATGCGGCTGATTCGGATGCAGAAAACAAATGGTATAAATCACCTAATAGTAGGCGAGACCGAAAGAGATATTATTCGAACGGTCCACTTACCGCAGTTCCGATCAAGTTTAAAAATTGCAATGCGAATGAAACTAACAATTCTTCATCATCTAAAAATACATATGACGATGTGCTCGTAGAAGACAAAACGGTACATATTATTTTTATATTCTATTTTGATATATTGATTATATATTAATATTAAACAATTTATTAAACCCGTTATAGATCCCAATTGGAAGTGGACAGACTCGCATTTCGAAATACCAATATAACCAAATCGATTGGACCGATTATAAACATGCAACCAGAAGTTTGTTAACAGCCCTCTTTCCAAGAAAGTAAGAAAAATATTATGAATATATTGATAAATATGTTATAACTGATTTTTTTATGCTAAATAATATAATGAATATTTACAGAGTGCTCGCTACACATTCCTTAACCGGTAAACCGTCTCCGGCCTTTAGTAACAAACCAGCTAAGCCTATGCTAGATGAAAGAATAACAAGAGATATCATCATTGCAGTTACAACAAAATGTAGGGTCACAGAAGGTCAAGTCAAGTAAGTTGATGCAGTACATATAAGTAAAATACAGTAAATCTATTTGTGTTGAATTTTTACAACACCGTTTTATTTTAGTACCCCTTCAAAAACAGGGTTTCACCTTTATTATCAATTTATATTGTTATATATATTTATATGTTTTTATTATAGGAATGCCATAACCACGAAATGTTCGGACGAACAAAAAATGTATAGAACGAGAATGTTAAAACGACAAAAACTCAAGAAAATGAAGGAGATGGCAAATATGAATGTCAACGATAATGGTAAAGTTGATAGCTCAGAAGAAACAAACAGTCCGGTTAGCTCAGAAGAAGCAAATAGTCCGGTCAGTTTAACCGAAACCCCGAGTGACCCCACACCATGAGAAGACACGGCGATTAGAATGGGCAACACGCCTATAGTTATATGTATATATTTTATTTTTAAACACATTACTCTAATCATTATAATATCTTAACATAACCGCTAAATATAACACCATGTCCAAAAATTGATAAATTACATAAAAAGTGAACAAAAAATAAATAAAACCAAAAAATAAATAAAAAAAACACAATAAAATCTGGAAGCCAATAGCTTAAAAGACTATATATATATATATATGTTGTGTGTAAAATAAAATAAGTAATGTATGATATATACAGCGAATGTGCCTTTGGAAAATTCAGCCGAGAATGCTGCAGCTAGCGAGGCGTTAGGTTTTTCGTTGTCGTAGTGACGTAAAAGAGATCAATGTAAATGCGATCGATATGTGAAAATGAAAGGTGACCGTGAAAAGTCATAAACTTTTTGTGTCATGATTGTGTATGTTATTCGAAAGAATATCCGCGTTGGAGTTGGAACTATTGGAATCGTTCATCACATCGTAGAAGAGGAATTTGCTGATAAACGGAAACGGTAATTATAAATTTTATTAACTCGCCCATTTTATTTCTTGTTGTTGCATTTGAATCGTACTAAATAATTATATGTATAACTTTTCTTGTTTCACCGTTCGACGAGTCTCATCCGGTCCTCCCTTAAGCTATTGTAAGGCTACAGTTGTTATTTAAATTATTCTCATTAAAACTGTCTTCTCGTCACCACGTGTCCAAAGAAACGATGCAATAGTTGACGCAATCTCAATAACGTTCCCAAAAACCATGCTATTTTTTTCATGACCTACGCTTCAAATTTAAGCACGCTGCTTTATAGCCCAACCTACTACTCTTCTTCAGCACCACATCTGATTTATTTAAAATTATTTGTTCGCTTTCATGGTTTAAGTGTGTACTGAATTTAAGGAGACAAACAAAGGAATCTTTATCCTAGCTTACTGGTTAATTTGCTTGGGGATGCTCTGCAGTGTATATGAATGAACCGCCAATGCCTGTTAGTTTACCCGCTAGACCTAAGTGTGAATATCAGTGTCCAGATCATGATAATAAATATTTTTAAATTCAACCTTTTCTAATATTTGTGTCTTGTAGTCACACCAACGATTTGAAGCAAGTATAGAGCCTGTTTTATTATACATAATAAGCCGGCAATAACTTTACTTTATTTTTACTAATTGATTAGTAAACACGCTCCTTACTTTCTACTTCTTCCAAAAAAAAGAACATAAATGTAGAATAATGCCTACAGGTGGAAATCGGAAGAGTGCGGGAGTGTAGTATTAAAACCATGTTAGACTCTTATGTAACACGTTTTATTAAGGGCGGAAAGCATAACGCACGACCGACCCCAAGCTCAGACCAACCTACACTAAGCATTATAAAGAGCAGAGACCGTTATTCGGTCTTCATTCATCCCTTTCTAGCCAACCCCTAGCATATTTCACCTTGACAACACCGATACTAAAAATTAACTATCCTACATAAATAACACAACTTAGTTTAGTAGAAATCATTTTTTATTTAGCTTTTGGCTTGCTTCTCTTCTTTTCTTTGTCCCTCTCATTTTAAAATATTAAAGCTAATAACAACTTCTTTGCCTCTGTGTCTGGTTCATTAATATTACTTTTTATTTATTTTAATTATAATTTTTATATTTCCTCTGCTTTTGTAACACTATTTTTGTTTTTCTTTCGCTAATTTATAATATTTTTTGTTCTTATTTCTTATTATGGTTTTAACTATTCTGAACCCTGTCTTAGTTCTATTGTTTTACATTTTTTTATTTACGTTTTTCTCTCAAAAGCTATCTACGTTTCGGATTTTACCCTCTCGATTGTGTCCAGGCAAGTAGGAGGGGGTTTGTCTCGGTATTCGTTATACTCTTCTTTAGGCGTTATCTGCTTTAACGAGTCACAAGTGAGTCAGTAATGACCAAGAGAGGGAAACTCTCTACAAAAAACCGCATACCAAGATGGCTTGGGTCCCTGCGGTATGGACACGAAGGCGGACCCCTGACGTCACGTGTAAGACGTGCTATTCCAGAGTCTGGCCAGGCCTATACACTCAGCAGTGAGTGTCTCGTGGTTGGCAAATGATGATGATGATATCATGGTATGGGAAACTCATGACCATATTAACCTGACGAAAAGTAAAGTAAACAGAGCCCAATATTCTCGTTACCTTCAAGGATAAATCCTTCACCTCTGCCATCTTGTCAATTTGATTTGGCTAAATATGCCAATTTCATGCCTTAGCAATAGAAGAAGCGAACGGCTTTGACGAACAATAAACTATCGTCATTAACCTTTTCCACTCGTCCAATTTTTGTCGAATCTATGAATTACTCTCATTATATTTTTTTTACTAATTTATTAAAAGAGATATTCATTGGAGAAATGAATAAGAAGCAACTATAGGGTTTAATCTAATATCCAAATTAAAAAATTACGTTGTTTGCTAAAAAATCTTTTGGGCCAATACGTGTGGATACACAATGGAAAAGGTTACTACCATGGTAACTACCATCTATCGACAAGTGCTTCATTTTATGAATATCTTTATACAGAATGTCAAGATCCCTCTTTCGGTAAAAAGCAGAGTGAATAAATTCAATAATATGTGTATGATAATTATTTAATAAAAAAACAAATGAATAATTTTTTTTTAAAGGGATTTTTAAATTCATAACAAGAAAATGGCATATATCGTTGTTAGGATCACGAGTTTAAAACTAAACATGCATAGTTGGCAAGACGCCAGTGGTTTAATACATATGTTGAATGGATTGTGTTAGGTTAAATATATATTCTAGGTCATACGACGCATCAAATTACCCATTTTCCAGATCTGTCACCGGTTATGTGTAAAAATGTTCAATAGATAAAACGTGTCTCGGCTCCGTGTGATAGTTTTAAGTGCATAATGTCGCCCAAGTGTGAAGTGCCGTATCTGCACGAAATATCCCTGACGGTCGTCGCGAAACAGCTGGTCGACACGTTGGGAAGTTTGTGCGAGGAAGACGATCTAGCGTTTATATACGTTGTGATTTCGTCGTATTATGAAAATCTCGGCGCCACCGGCGATATTTATCAAGATTTATTGAATTTGATCATGACTTCCGAGTATCTAGAGCCATCGGCGAGGTTTTTCGCTTTGCAATTGCTTCTGCAGCGGAATGTTAAAACGTTGGCGACCGGAATTTTTCCCAATAATTTCTACGATAAGATATTGGAAACGATAACGCGACAAGGAGTCGGTTTGCACGCTTTGAATTTGAAAGGCATATGGGTGAGGGAGGACAGTTTAGATTTATTATACAATCTCATTAAATCGTTGACGTATTTAAACGTATTAAACATACCATATATGGCCAACGACGAAGTATTAAAATATATCGGGCAATATTGTAAAAGTTTAAAAATGCTCGACGTTTCCGGAGACACGGACATAACCGAAATAGGAATACACTCGATCTGTTTCGGTACTCCGTCTATTAGAGAAACATTAACGGTCGTCAACATCGGATCATTCGGCGAAGAAAATGTTTGTCACACCGATGTCGCTCTACTAATTGCTAATTTGCCTAATCTAATCAATCTCGGTTGTTATTCGTTCGTCGGAAAAGCAATTCTTCACATAGCCAAATCCAAGCAGTATCCGGCTAATTTTCAATCTAAACTGCAATACGTTCACGATACGAAAACGGAAAAAGAAACTGCACGTTATATCGTCAAAATATGTCCACAGATAGAAACGATTTATTTAGATGAGCCGGAAGAAGGTGCGATTTCATATATAGAAAATCTTGAGATCGTTAATAGAATAAAATTGAACAAATTTAAATGCCACGAGTTCCATCAGTTGATCGAACGGATCGGAAAAAGAGTTCAGTCAATCATGTTGTCGTTGGGTACAGGATCATTAAATTTTACACACATCGCTGATAAGTGTCGCAATATCAACTCAATGGAGTGCTTCAAAATGGATATATTAACGCACGAAGAGGAAATTAAATTCGATGCCATCGATCATATCGAGATTATGCATAGTAATTTGCGAACATCTACGTTTAAATATTTAATGACGGCTACTCCGAATCTGAAGAAGATTGTAGTAGCCGACGAGATTAAAATGACTGATTCAGATGTAGCTAGGTAAAAAAATAGATGGTTTTATAAACGTTATTCACATCAAATCGACATCTTGTTAAAAAAAAATTGCATTTTATGCATATTTTTAACATATATTTCTCTTTTTTTTTCAGAATGATGAGAACGAACAAATTTGACCATCTCGAAGGCATTTGGTTCCCGCATGCACCACTTCTGACGAGTGACACTGTTGAAGTTTTGATGGAAACTTGTCCAAAATTACAAAGTTTAGGACAATTAGCCGGATGGTCCGTAACGCCAGACGATATGATGGTTTTAAAGGCTATCATTGACAGCACAAACACGGATTTAGTGCTGTCGCCAATGTTTGGATGAATATAACACCAATTTTAATTTTAACTTTATTGTATAATTCTTCTTAATTTTAATTTCTATTATTTAAATAAGAATTTTTGATAAAAAATGTTTTGTGAAATAGTCCCGATGTGAACTTGTCTATGTATTTTGCTTGCTTGTAAGTATTTTTTTTATAATGCTAATTACATACAATGTAAACTTTTTTATATGAAAATTATTTGGATGCAATTTATTGTCTGTAAAAATAAACACTTTTTGTGTTTAAATCGTTTTTTTTTAATATGGTATAAATTTTTCCACCCACCCATGATATGATACATTTAAAATAAATATATTTTTAAAACGATATTAAAAAAAGTACATTAAAATACACATACATGTTTTAGAATAATTTGAGTTGTAAAAATAAGAAGACAACATTCACAAGACACAAACACAAGATAAAATGTAAATACAATGTGTTGGAACAAAAAATATAAAATATATTGATTTTTCTATCTAATAAAAGTTCAAATAAAGATGAAAAATACCAGCGGAATTTCACATTATGACAGTCTGTCAAAATGCAATTTGGAACAAACTTTTCTCAGTGTTGCCAGCAATAAAAAATATTCATGCATATGTATTTGTTATTTGTTGGAGCGCTTTATACCCATATACAACCTTTCACTGCTCGGAGGTTTAAAGACCGATTAATAAACAATGGCTTTATTATAAATTCTCCAGAAGAATTAGAACATTAGAGGAAAGATATTATTTCTTTCGCCACCTAAAATCCCTTCACACGTTTTTCGCTTTTTGATATGTAGGTTCGATGAGGCATCCTTTTCCAGTACAATCCCGTTTTGTCCGCATTGAATATCTGGTCTGGTGTGTAGCCTTTTTTATAATTTCGGCGAATTCTGGAATAATTTTTTTGGCAGATTCTATTGCACCGACGCAATTTCTCCTTGAGTTTTTATATTATGTAATAAGAATCGCTTCTTAAAATTTTTAAACCATCCTCTACCAGCTGAAAATTCAACTGATAAATGTAACGAAATTGACAAGTATCAACATGTTTAGTATGATTTGCCATGGCTTGATCTACGGCCGTACAAATCAAGCATGTTAATTTATTTTCAATTATTGTTTTTTTTCCTAAAAATGTGTTATACAAAAATACTTCACAAATAATAAGCCCGTGTTGTTTAAAACCGTCTTATACTAGGCTTGGGTTCACAAATTTTCTTTTTTTAAACTGTGATAAAATAGACAAACTGTATATAAAACGATTTGTTGAGTATACTTAGATAAACTAAGTGAAAAGAAAAAGGTAAATTGATTAAATTAAATAAGGTTTAGATAACCTGAATTATGAAGATTTCTGTCATTTAATCACAGTATTTCTTATAAAAACAACAAGTACGGTCTATGGGAAGGCGAATTTTATCATAAAGTAAGGAACAAATTGGATTGTAATTAGCTAGAGAGGAAATAGTTGGGTTAAAGGATTTAAATTTTTGAAGATTATTATAAAAAGAGATTTAATATTTTTTAATTAGTTAGGGAAGAATGAGGATGTTGAGGTCTGTTCTGATTTTTGCATTTCTTATAAACCATGGTGCGTTGATAATAGGCCTATTTAGGACCCCAAGTCTTTGATTTATCTCGAATATCTCCTTAAATATAAATCTATATGTCACAACCTTTTTGTATTTATCTAAAAAAAAGTCTGAAGATTAAATATTATAAATAATCATTAACCTTTATTATCCGCAATTGCGATAATAAATAGAAACAAAAATATTCGCTACTGTTGCCACGAGCGCCATGTTTTTTCTAGCTCGCATCCGGTACAATGTGCCGAGTGCGAGTGGCACGTCCCGCGAGAGCTCAGTTGGTGGCGTGTCATCGCCGAAAGCGTTGTCATTTACGCGTCATATTGATTTGTTAAAAATTCCAAAATATTGACTAAATTATGAAGCATATCATAAATAACTATTTTTATTCTTAGAACAATGTTGAATCAAAAATTTGTAAAGATTTACACGCATTTGAATCTGATGCTCGGCAATTGCGTTATTTTATCTGTCATATATAAAAATATTGTTTGTTAAGTAATACTTAACGCTGGTAAATTAATATATAAAATTAAACAGAATAATATGGCATAATTTTCATAGTTGCTATTTTGAAATATTTCTTAAATATTAATTATAAATATATTATATATAATTTTGATATTTGATATGAACATAGTGGCTGTTTATGGATGTTTCTAAAATAAATAATTTCTCTAACAACGGAACTCAAAATTGTTATAACAAACAGTAAAAGATTAAAATAGATGATATATATTTCACTTTTACACAAAAGGTTTAATTTGAAGTGAAAAACCCGTATAGATTTTACAATTGTTTTTTAAACAT
>JAGXCT010033376.1:70525-95125 GCA_022495035.1 Philopotamus ludificatus | reverse complement strand
GAGAGTAAAGGCTCGCCATGGTCCGAGTCACGAATCCTTTCCACATCCTTTACAGCAGCATTTCTTTCCACTTTGCCTTGGGGGATGATTTGGAAGCGTCTGGTTAATAAAAACCAGATCTTGATTGACTGGGATGAGAGAAGGACGAAGAATAAGAGCAGTTTCTCACCAGAAGGATAACAACATAAATAAGATATAACAAGAATCAGACCTGGAGACAAAAATGGATGACAGCAGGTCCAAGTTTTATTCATATGTGGCTCGTACTTCATAGATCACAGATATACTGGTTATTGCGCCACATAGGGGTTAACAAACTGAAGATTGAGGTGGTGTTGCGTCCTCGCCATCACAACAAAGGCACCCTGGGCATTGCCAAATCGCTTTTGGCACGACACGTGTCTGGTTTGCACGCCGGCACCGCGGTTTTCAGCCGAATCACCCATGCACAAACACATCCATACTGTATGTCCATCGACCGACGCTGAATATTAAGTGCGGGCGTACCTGCCAGGGTTTATTGGGCGGCCGTGGGTGGCCCGGGGTGTTTAACACCCCGCGGGGCCTCTTTAAATCACTCGGAGTCTGCCCACATATTTCACCCAAGAACACCACCCCACCGACGCCCGGGGCCTTAAAAGGTTAAACCCCAATCGGACATCTATCAACAAATTACTTAAAACAGCTGCTAACATCCCCAGAGACCGACCGTAGGGTCGTTCGAGAATACACCTTAACCCTGTCGGGCCCGAATTAGCCGCGGATTATGACCGGGGTCAAACCGACCCCGTCCCATCGCCATTTATAATTCAGTCAAAGTAATAGATTGACTCGCTGATTAGTCGATATTGCAAAAAAATCATCTTGACATCTAACGAATGAGTAAAAAAATATAAGAATATCCCATTTTTTTCATAATAAAATAGACTTAATGTGAGATTCTGAAACAATCCCGAAAATAAAATATCAATTAAAGCAGGGGTACTCAAGCAGCATTAAAAAGAATCAAAGTACACCAAAAAAAAAATAGTATTAATAGAATAATTAATTTAAAAGGTAGTTCCAAATTAAATTCAAAGTTTTCTAATCATAATAAAAGTTAATCGTGATATTAATGCCATTTTTCCATAAAAATAAATGACATTTTCAACTTTTTAGCTGAGTTTTCTCTAGAATTTAATAAAACATCTCAAGATTGTTAAAAAGAATCTTATATTTATTAATATTTCTTATCGACAATACTACGAATAGCATGAAATAAAAATATTATATACGAATATTTAAGAGTTTCTATCGATGCGTGAAATCAATCCGCCGCGAGTGTATGAAATTTAAAAAAAAGTTAAATACTAATCAATGTTCGACTATTAAAAATTCATGAAAGTCGATATAAATCATGACTTATATCGAGGCCGGTCAGCAATTACTATTTTATTATATATGTTTTAATTAAAATTAACTGATTCTTTGATTTCGATATTATATCTAAGACTTAAACATGAGTAGCTTTTACTTTTTTTACTATGTGATTATAAAATAAGGCATTTACTAGCGAAACTGTTTAACTTAGAGCTGTATAAAAAGTTTATAAATAAAATTTATTATTACATCTGGCTTCAAAAGAAAAATTAATAAAAATGAATATTTTTTTTTTCTTATTATTTCACATTAAGATTTTTTTTTCACGATTGATTAGCATCTGGAAAGTATTAGAATACTAAGCTTAGGCTAAACATTTATATTTATTTTTATGAAACGCTAATAACTAATAAAATATCTACAATAATTATTTTCTGCAAAAAATTTCATACGGATTTAATGAAAAAAAGTTATTTTCATAATCTGCGAAATAAGTATTTTATTGAATAGGATTCCGTCCCTATTTTCTTTTTATTAAAAATGTAATTTATTTCTCCCTTGGGTGGACACTTAATATTATCAACGAGATCCTTATGATACAGGATATTAAATAATAATTCACAACACAATTCCTCATATTTTTTCGGTAGAAAAATAAATGTAATCTTTAAAAATAAATTAAAATTAACCTGTAAAATCGTCGGACATCGATCCATATCACCAACTGTGTTAATCATTAATTAATTCACTGCCTAAATAAATCATTGCAAACCACAAAAATTATCAATCTCACAATTTATTATCCACACAAATCAATCATTTATTTTTTTATTGTTACATTATAGTTTTGCAGATTTTCTATTCTAGTTTACGAGTTTTGAATCGAGAGTTGAGAACGGGAGAACCGAATCGACAGAGTTCCCCTCGCGGAGGCCGAGACGCAACTGAACTCGACCCGGTACTGAAACTGGCTCCACATCAAGAGACGTACTTCTGCGCAAATAATTTCAGAAAATATCACTGAAAAATATGACGCAAAATCGCCAAACGGAGACTTGATGTAATATTCTACCTCTAAATCATACGCAGAAATTTTATTCTAAGATTTTAATCTGAAAATTTATTACAATAATAAGCGAGGCTGTGTCTAATCATACACAAGATCCCAGCGTGATCCCACATAGAAAATCTCGTTTTATGTCGTATCGCGTGACATTATTTTTTCCCCCGTTCATGCTGAGCATTCCATTAAATTCCGACTTTTATTGCGAATGCGTAAAGTTTCACCAACATTTTCTTATTTCGTAATAAAAATTTCTAGCCATTTTAATATATATATTGCGTGCCTTTGTCCGCATTGGGGGGGGAGACAGAGATGTCGGAGCGTATGTGTGTAACCGCGATAAATTAAAATGTTGGCCTGCGACAGGGATCGGCAACCTTTTGCGGGCCTGTCAATGACGTAGCCGAATCCCGAAAATGTCTTCCCCCCCCGAGATATTATCAACTTTCCAGATAAAATGAATTGTGCGCGTCATCGTGTACAAAAAAAACTATTATATAATAATACGCGACAATATATAATATGACAATCCTCTCAATTAATCAATAAAATCAAGATTAAGGTTGAATCGAATCAAATATAACATGGTCATATTTTTTGGCGTTAAGATGATTGGACGCGGCCGCGTTAAAAATAAAACAAAGATGGCCGCCGCTGTCATCTGTCATACGCGGCAATGCCATCAATACATGTTTTATTATTTCAAACACGTCACTAAATAGTAATTTAAAGTTTACATAAGCGGTCAGGATAATGAAGAAAAACTTTACTCTCTAAATCCTGAAACAGTTTCGAAGATTAATGGCTTGAAATATGTCGGTTAACCTATATGTACATATATATTCAGAAATCGTTTACACTCTATATAAATACGTGGTTTGATAAAGAAATACACAAAGTTTTAATTTTTTGCAATATTGATATTTTATCACCTAAAAAATAGTCATCATTAGATACATCCAGTGACGGATCGTCCTTAGAGGCAACCGGGGCACTACCACATATATTTCTCCTAATAATAAAAATAATAATTAGCTGAAATATGCAAACAGAACCGTATGCGTTTAGCTAGGTAGTGGAGATAAAGAGAAATGTTCCGTGTTACTGTATACAGAAGGTCGTTTTTTGTTTGCTGCGTAAAGCTCTGTTTGGGGCAGACCTGTATATGCCCCGCTAGTCTAGATTTTCTACTCGATTCGATAAATAAACGTCACTGTCAACGTTTTCCGACTATATTTTGCATTACTTGTTCTAGAATTTGAATATCATCATCAATTGATCGATGAATATCTTTTAAAGTTGCCGTAATTCGATCGATTGCGATTCAAAAATGTTTAACGCTTGTGCAACCGTGTTTCAACCACTTTGGGGACAAAATTTTAAATAAATAAATATTAATAAAAACGATTTCCATTTGATTTTGTGAAAAATACAGAGTTTTAATATTTTAGTAGTTTTGTTTTGTTTAATTTTTATATATTGATTCATTTTCTTCTCAATGCAATTAAATAAACATCTAATAAGCCTACCAATGTCAAGATACGTCATGAACCAATGTACTAACACACAAAAAACAATTGTGACAATTAAACGCATATATAAAAAGTATACATCTTGATAGCATCAAATTTGTATTATTTTTTTAATATAATTTAAATAAAATGTTGGTACACGTAGGACATGGCTCGTTTGCTGTTTAAATGACATTTTTATTTTTAGTCGTAATCCAATTCGGCATCCATTAGTACTAATTACTGCAATTTAACTTCAATGCTATGCTTTTTAATATATTAAAAAAACTCGGGTATCGTGTTATACGCAAATATTTATAACATTTCATGTAAATATACGTGTATTTTAATAAATGTTACGTTAATGACTGTATAATTTTATTATATTCCGTGTGCGCATGCGCGTTGTTTCATTTGAGCACTCGAAAATATGACCATAAACTAAAGAGCGGCAAATACGCTCACTTAACACTCCGGCACGAAGAATTAACCGTGCATTCAAATTTGTTCTCAAACTCGATTGGGCAATGTTACCCCATGTCGCACGGCATCCGCAAACGCCCTCGGGAGAAAACTAATTTTCGAAATATTTCCGACGGGTGATGAATTACCCCAAACTCTTGCAACTTTCTTCCACATATTTACCCAGCAAATCCTCGGCCGGGTAACGTTTTGCTCCGGCACGAGTTTGTGAGGAAGACAAACTTCAGCAAGGGTTGTAACAAAAATTTGATTACCCCCCACCCAGCGACCTAACAACCAGTTTACGAGCCGCGGAATGGAGCATACATGCTTTATTCATTGTATATTAAAACATTCCTCATTTGAGAGTCATGCGGGGGGGATATGAAACTTTCAAATTATTACTCTGCAAATAAACAATTATGTACTAAAAATAAATCGTTCATACATATGTATTTGATCAGCCTAATTTTATTTATAAATATATAATATTAAAGCGTATGTATACTTCCGCGCATAGTTATGGCCGTAATTAATTGACTCGGGTCCGTCCGTGCATTGATTGCGTCACGGAACGCGTACCAACTTAATTTTTTTGCACTATTACCAACCTAAATAATTAACTGGATATTATTTTTTTTCTTTACTAGAAAACATATGAAATCTCTTTTCGTACGTATATAGAATGTGTGAAATTTTCATCCCTGTTGTGTGCCTTTTTACACGTGTATATTCATTACGGCCTCGATGGGACCCATAAATATCAATACATCGATATGAAAATGGAGTGAGGCGTACGTGAAATAAAAAAAAAAAAAGCTAGAAAAAGAGGACCATCCGCATTGAAAAGACGAACAACTACACAGGGGGCGTCCATTTGAAATTCCATCCCATCTTTTAAATAACTTAAAGCTTTATCCAATGGGATTTTGGCGAGGTCGGATTTTTGCGACTTAATGATATTTATTCAACAGAGGTCAGCAAAAATATCCCCCCACGGGTATGGCGAATATGAAATATTCAAATATTCATATCGAAATTGGTGACATGCATGGCGGGGCCTGAGATAATGTCGGAGAGGCGATCTCACCCCGTAAAAGAAAAATGTAAACAAAATCATCAATATCAATATTTGCATGAATTATGGAAATTGGGGTTAGAATGTTAAAATAAAATTATTGTGCTGGCATAGACAATATTTTTTTGTTGTTTAGACCAAAATTAAACATATAATCAATCTCAATATATAAAATTGTGGATTGTAAAATAAATCATACACCATCTAGCCGAAAAAGCATTCACTAGAAACGCAATCCATATTATATTGCTACTGGCATCTGTTAAGCTTTTCTTAAAAACATTTAATATGCATTCAATTATGACAAGAGAGAAACAATAATAATTATTTTGAATGCTAATGATATAATATGCATAATTATCATTAAATAATTTATTTTATCTTAAGGGCATGAGATAATTAATAAAAAAAAACGCTTTTTATATAAATTTTACTAATGATGATTATTAAATTATTGAGCGCAGAGAAAGATGCGGATTATGACATGAAAATTCGTTTTTTTATCGACAATATAATTTATTAAATTAATAATTCCATTTTGCGAACGACCAATTATTAATATTTTAATGTTTTTACGTCCATTAAAATATCAAATTTACATCAATTACAATAATGGTTCATTAGATTATTATACAAATTTAAAAAACGTACCCTTTTTAATTTGCTCGATTTTAACATGCATAATTATATAAATATATAATTACGCGAAAATGAATTATTATATTTAAAATTAATTGCTTATTTTATCCAAATGTTTTTAAAGATAATGTATTGTTTTATATTATTATTGTTAATGATTGCGCGAATGTTGGTAGCAGTGTTGCACATGTTACGTTTGGCAACACTGCGCCAGAAAGCAATTAGCGCCAGCAGTTAGCCGGTGGCCGTTGAACGCATTAGTTGTCCGTCTGTATGTTGTCGTAGTTCAGTGGGAGCTGCTGCCATCATGAAGGTGCCCAAGTGGCTGAGGAGGTTAGTTGCATCATTTTAATTTAAATATATTTTCAGCCATCACTTGTTAATATGTTAACCAATACGATTCTAATTGTAACAATCTTGTACGGGCGGGTATTACCCCCGTCGCGATTTACTGAAACATTACGCGGCAAACGATTTCAATGGTTAAACTAAATTCCGTGTGCACTGTCAAGTTTCCCTCCATCTCTATTCCATGGCTATTACATGTATATTCGCCATATTTTCATACAGAGACTATATGCGGCGTATTAAATAAACGAATTTATTGTTTCACGATTGCGAAAACATAACGTTCGCTAAAATATGACGCGTCCCCGGTCCAATGGGGGTTAAATTCGGAAGTTTTATGCGGCGCGCCATTGTGCCCCAACCCCTAACAGCCGAGATAACGTCCATGTCTCAAAAATATGCCTTTTGGCCGAAGGCGACAATTTGACGTTGCGAATCGATGTTTTTTTATCTCGTTTCCGAAAATTGTGCATCATTGTTGTTGTTGCTGAATGAAATTCGAATAGATTCGAAAATTCCGCGACTAATGACACGTGAATGGTGTTTTCGCTCTTCTTCATTTCCGTTCCGCCATCGGATATCGACTACAAAAGGGCTGATCGAATTAAAAATGGACACACCTTGTTGATTTAATAATGGAATATATCGATTGAATTGCATATGTACATGATTCGCTCGACAATTTGTGCAAAAAGGCCAAAATTTGTGACTAAATCATCAAAAACGACGCTGAATTTTATTTATTCGTCGATTTTAATTGTGTTGCTATGAGAAATAAAACAATTGTGCGCTTAAATTCATTGGAATCTATTACCGCATTTATTTTTTTTATGATTTTGGGTCACGTGTCCTTTAGACTTTAGCGCACCTGTCTAGCGGTCAAATAAGTCATCGCGGAGAGCGCTCTTCGCGACGGCACGTGTTGATTCACTTTAACGTTTCAAGACGGCATTGCAAAAAAATAATAAGCTCTTTATTGCTTCCACCCTAGACTAAAAATGCTTCTTCATCTACAAACTGTTACATTTTTTTAATTATCTAGTTTTATAAAATTGAATTGTAATATTAATTTTCTGCAATAATATCATCTTATTAATTTATTAGGTTAGTAAGTTCTGATTTGAAGAGGTAACAGATTTTAAATCTTTCCTTCATCTCAAAAGTAGTTTTATATATGTTTCAAGTCATAAATGATAAATAAAATCGAATTAAAACTTGTGATTTTGTCCGTCTTTCGGTGCACGTGTCTAGCGGTTATATGCGTCATCTCAGAGAGCGCTCTCAGCGACAGCGCCTGCAGATAAATTAAACGTTTTATGAGTGGGTTGCGAAAAATAATAGGCTATTTTTCGCTTCGACGCGTAAAATAAAGACGCTTCTTCATCTTTTCGACTATGAATTGATTCTACATTTTTTATTATCTAATTTGATGAAAGATTGTATTGTAACGTTAATTTTCTGCCATAATATCGCTTTATTATAATTCTTTGGGGTTCCAAAATTATTTTAAAAACGATTCTAAATATTTTTAATATTTTTCTGACATGCAGTGCAATCCCGATTTTACGTTTCTGAGGGACTGATAAAAAAATACGTAATTAGAGGGAGAATATAGATTCGGATATAGAACGCAAAGAGCGGGAAGACGTGAATTCCGGGTTTTCACTGTATTCATTTGGATTTGAATCATTGTAAACTTGAAAAATATTATAACTACATTATAAAATTAATATAATAACCGCAATTTTATTCAAGTTCGATTCAAATGACATCATTTCTCAATCGATTAATATTTTTAAAAAAATGTATTATTATTCATTTCGCTATAATTAATCATTGTAAAAAATATTTCGATCATCCTATTATATAATCGGCAATGAATTAAATTCCAAATGTTTGCAATCACTCGTTTTATTGCGTTTTCATTGACATTTTGCCGTTATTGCGTCGGTCTAGTAATTTTGGCGATGAAACTGCTGTTCTGGTTTCGTTTTTCTTGACATATTGCAGAATTTCGTCGCTTTCTTGAAAGAAAACGTAATGTCAATCGGTATAAATATATTCTTTTATTTATTCGATCGATTAAATTTCGGTTAAACTACATGAAAACTGCAAAAACCAGTTGTCTTTATCAGCTGCACGAAAACGAATGCAATCATTAAAAATTATAATCGTTGATCAAAACGGTTGCAATGTTTTATTTATGATTTTTGGACCTAAATAATTTTAGACCTTTTAATTTAAAGTTAACCTAGCCGTGCCGATGAGGTCTAAATATACCTTATCGGCATTTACACGTCATATTTAATAGTTAAAAAACCCAAATTATGAAGCATATCATGAATAACTATTTTTATTTCTAGAATAATCCATTTTATAAAAAAAATCAAGATATTGATTAAGATTTCACCAATATCTTGACTTGAAATGCTTGAGGTCTATTTTCCATTATAAATAGATCCCCTTCGGACGACGCGGTTGTTTTCGAACCGCGATGGATCCATTTGGAACCCCAAGTTTTTGATTTTTCTCGAATAACTCTTTCAATACAAATCTACATGTCCCAAACTTTTTGTATTGTAGAAAAAAAACAATAATATGCGTTTCATTAGTACTGGCGCGATGTTTTTTATTGCTCATGTGAGCATAATCAGGCATATCACGAGTAACTATTTTTATTCTTAGATAAATCCACTTTTAAAACAAATGTCATGTCAATATTGTCAAATGTTTGGGGTCTATTTTCATACAAAATAGACCCCATGGGCCAGAGGCGTTGGTTTCGAGCCGCCGTGACGGATCGCTTAAGGCCCTCGATATATTTTATAGCTAGTGACAGATTTAGCATTTAAGAGGCCCCAGGCGCAATTCAATTTTGAAGGGCCCTCACTCTAAATATTTCGACTACTGAACCTTTTACGGGAAAACGCAAATAACGGGCACGTAAAAACGGGTCACCGCTGTATTTCAACGTGAATTGCCGGAAAATGCATATTAAAGCTTTTCTTTCGATGATATTTTTATTATAATATTACCTTTTTTTTAGTAGCTAACCGAAAAACATGTCATAGCTCGTATTATTTACGAAATACTGCTATTAATTATTTTTGTTAAAAAAATACTTTTGAGGCCCCCCGAATTTATGGGGGGCCTCTTTATAACCTAAGGGAAAATCCGCCCCTGGTTATATCAGGGATGAGCAACCTATTTTTACAAAGCGCCAGCTACAAATTGTAAAATGGCGACTTGAAACCATCCACGTAGTTAATTATTCTTAATACAGTCAACCCTCCTATAACGTTTCCTGTAAATCGCCGTTTTCTACAAAATTCTAATATTTTTAAGGTCAATTTAGATATTTCGTAAATAATACATTGCCGAGCGAAATAAAGGTCAATGCCCTTTGATTGACAAGAAATTTTGTAAAAAGCAGTGATTTAGAGGAAACGCTATAGAAGGGCTGACTGTATTAATAATTTAAAACAATCCTTCGTTAATTAAATAGTTCTTTGTTTGATGACACTTTGAATTCTTTAATCTATTATATACAGTCAACCCTTTTACAGCGCTGAGATAGAGACCACGCTAAAGAAAGTCACTCTATAGAAGACTAGGCATTCATACAAAATTTAGGGTTTGGTTTATTTTATTGTATTTAATTTCACGAAATCAAACATTTTCCATGCGCATATTTTAAATGACCTCGTTCTATTTTCGTTAGTATTTTGTTAATCAAAGGGCAAAGGTAAAAAAATCTAAATTTTCCATTTCTTCAAGTTAAAATTACTGATCTTAATAAAACACGTAAAACCTCTTCGACAGCCAACATTAACCGATCCAGCATGATGGATGGTTCGGTTAATCTATTTATAATGGAAAAAGACCCCAAGCATTTCAAGTCAAGATATTGTTTATATATATTTTAAATGGATTATTCGAAGAAAAAGAATAGTTTTTCTAGATATGTTTAAAAATTTTTGCGATGTTTTATTTTTTTCTTCTAATTAATATGACGCGTAAATGACACGCACACCCGACGACGTCCCCCCGCAGACCGAGGACACGCCGCCGGTAGATCAAACGCCAAATTTACGCGACACGTGCCACTAGTATACGTTTCAATCGCACTTGGTACATCATACCGGATGCGAGCGCGAAAAAACATCGCACCCGCGGCCACAGAACGCAACTGCAGACAGTAAATGACCATAATTATTTATAAGATTTGTTTAGGGATTCTTTTAAAATGTAAAGTCTATGAGGGGGGGCCGTACGAGAAATTGTGGCGGGTCTCATGCGGCCCGCGTGCCGCGGGTTGCTCACCCCTGGGTTATATGGTCACTCTCTGGAACGTATATCCCATGCAAAAATATATTCCGCATTTTTTAAATCGACGTTTAAGGTCAGTTTATGTCAAAATTTGGACGTAAAAATATATATCATATTTTTTTTTAGAAATCTTCCGAAATTGATGGACATAACTGAGGTTGAATGCAGTTTTTCATCAAGGTTTAATACGAACAAGGCCACTAAAGCCATAATCAAATAATATCTGGTTACCAAATCGGATCTTCTGTTAACCATCTCAGATCTATGTAAAGAAAATCGTTTTTTAAGTTGAAAATCCCTTTATTATGAAATCATAATCGCGTAATCCATATTCACTCACGCATTCTGCTACTGATTTCTTCAGCTACGCATTTAAAGAGGCACATAATTAAGCAATTCTCGGGTTAAGAAACCCATCCAACTTTTTTCAAGTCGTTATTTACATAGCCGTGGGTATACACTTTCGCGGTCCCGGAGCCTTTTCGATTCAGTTCACAGAGGTTTCTATTGTGACCACATCAGATAGACCGCCGGAACCACGGTCGATGGTTTCGAGCTAAACCGCCGAGTGCATTACTTGTCCGGTGCCAGGTGCAAGTGGCTCTTCACTTCGGATCGACCCGCTGCTGCTTCTGCTGCAACACTCCAATGATTCCACTCTTTTTTTTTTGATCAATCCAACTTCGAATCGCGACCAAGTATTTGGATAATGATCTGAGAATAATCGCAGGAAGCGACAGTTCAATGGCGCCTCGGTCCGTAAGAAATCGGATGTAAACAATTGAAGGTCAGTTTTGACTTTTTACGACGGTTCAATCCCATGCAGACAGATCACCTGCTTCTATTTATCCGCATGTCCGTTCCCATACAATGCCTCGCCATCATTTATTATATTTTAATTACTCTGTATTTCTGTTCCACATTCGTCGTTATCTATGTATATATGTGGAAAAAAAATTCGCAATAACATACCTTCCTGGCCGTTGAACATCAACAAACACGAAGGTCAAACGCCATAGGAACGCATTTGCAAAATTGCTTTTGCATTATTATCAGAAATACACCCGTTTCTCAACTTGCGCGTTTCATAAAAAAAAACCGCGCAAAAAAGACATGGAGCTCATACAAAATGTAGGGATACGATCCAAAAAAAAGGTCCTGGCTCTTCTAAATTTTTTTTTTACCTAGCCGTGCCGATGTCTGTTTGCGACCCCAAACTTTTAATTTTTCTCGAATAACTCTTAATATAAATTCTACATGTCACAAACTGTTATAAATATATATTATAAATAATCATTATCCCTTATTGTGGCAACACTGCACGCGCGATGTTTTTTCTCGCTCGCATCCGGTACCGGTATGTGCCAAGTGCGAGTGAAACGTATACTAGTGACACGTGCCGCGAGAATTTGGCGTTCGAGCTTCAGGCTCAGGACTGGTCTACGCATAGAGCAGCCGTCTACCGTACGGCTGTGAACACATGGCATAGGCGTTGAGAATCGCCTCCATTAACCTTATCCCTTAGCCTGCTTTGGCGAGGTCTAGAAATTAAGATCTAGATCAGGAGGGGCGAGCAACCTTTTTTTACAACGGGCCACCTACAAGTTTAAAAATGTCGTGAGGGCCGCACATAAGAAACTTATGATAATACAATCATTGAATGATGAACTCAAATTATCTCTTTATTAGCAAAATAAACCAATCATTAATATAAATACTATTACAAAAACGAAAGATATATAGTGAAACCCTGTTTTTACGTGACATTTTCCCGCTATTTGCGGTCAATTTTTGCACTCTTGTTTTATTTTAGTTCATTTAGTACCCCCCTTTATGTTTTTTTATTTCCCGCAATATAAGTTTACAATTTTTAAACATATTTAAATAAATGCGCGACGTTTTTAAATGTTAGAAATGAATATTAGGAAGGAGAACGGTCCATAAATTTGAGGTAAGGCGCAGGACCTTATGGACATTGCGTTTCGAGAAGAGGCACTCCTTGGTGTATAGATCAGTTAGCGGGGAATCTCGAAGTGTTGATTGTGACATCGCTGAAGATTGGAAGCAGACGAACGTTTCTACTGCAATTGCAGACTATGCTCCAAGAGATATTTTTAATAACTCGAAGACATTCGTCTTTAAGCGTAAAATTTGTTATGAAAGGAAATTAAGTAAAAACAAGCTACCTGTTCTTTTGATTTCAAATTCATACGGCAGTGAGAAGTTTTCCCCGTTGGTAATTGGAAAAGCACAAAAACTTCGGTGCTTAAAACAATGTCAATGAGGTAAGCTGAGGCTTATTGAGGGCCTTATCGATTTAAAAGATCGAAATAGCTGTAAAATCACAAAAATATGTACCAAACTAATTTGCGTGATTATCTAAATAAAAAATAATTTTCAATTTTTGTTTTCTAACCCGGAATCTACGTTTTCCCTCCCATTACGGGACACTAGAAATTTTTAAAATCCAAAATGTAAAATCTTTGAAGGGCAGCACGAGAAAGTGTAGCGGGCCGCATGCGTCCCGCGGACCGTGGGTTGCTCATCTCTGATCTAGAGTGTTGGTCCACTATTAACGTTTTGCCGTTATAATGGTCCCTCAAAGATAGGCTTAGCAATTAACCTTACCATAGGAAGAGCCGTTCAGAAAACCTCTACTCGGTCGATCTACCGGCGGCGTGTTTTCAGTCTGCGGCGGGACATTGTCGAGTGCGCATGTCATTTACGCGATATATTTATTTATAGAAAAATCCAAAACTACGTCCAAATAATGAAGCATATCATGAATAACTCTTTTTATATATTGGGTCTACTTTTCATAATAAATAGACCCCCTTCGAACGACGCGGTTGATTTCGGTTAAGGAAGCCTGCAGTAAAATTTTTAAGTTCTCCTATACTATACCAGGATTTAGCTGGCGACCTAAACCGTATTCGAAGAGCCAAGATAACCTAGAGAACGTCCGCCGCAGTCATGACATTATGGTTGTGACGGAGGTGCCTCCAGGTGGCAAAGATCCTCCTCAGGGTTAATATGCCACTTAAATAAAAATAAAAATATGCTCTTCTGGATACCTCCGACCATAGCTTCTTCCACTCTCCGTTCATTAATTTACCAGTTACTTATCATGCAAGTTCGATATTATCTATGAAATCCATTAAGTTAAATTTTTTTCATAAAATTATGATGACAGCTGTCGGTACAGTTCCTCATTTTTACGGATAAGCTATTCCTTGTTGTCGAATATGGCTCCAAACATCCATCTCAGAATCCTTCTCTCCAGGATATCCAGTTGTTGCTCATCTTGCTTTGTCAGAGCACAACATTCAGACCTTACAGTTATCATGGTTGTTCAATTCTTGAAAAAAAATTTCTAATATATTTGTAATACTTTTATGAACAATTTTTTCATCTCAAATATTTTTTATTAATTTCAGGGATCGCAACGGCCGTCGTCGGAACAGCGAATCGCAAGCAACGTCGCCCAATTCTCCTGCATACGACACAAACTCAATCAACGAATACAACTTAACGAGAAACGATCAACACGACGAATCAAATCCACAATTATTCAAAGATCGCATAATCACCGAAGAGTATACCAAAGCGTACTCGGATTTTGTCAACCGTCGATCGCTCGGCCCCAACGTGACGTTGAACTCGGATAGATCAAAATTGCAAGCGACGCCGGAGTCATCCGAAAAATCTTCGTACATTAAAAACCGTAAAAAACCCGTATCGGATCACAAACCGAAGCGATGCTCGCTACCGAACAGCACTGAAATCGCTTCGAAGGTACCCCAAATAAAATTTTTATTCAGCGGCCAAATATTCATGCCCGGTAGTGGCATGGGTTTTCAGAATAAAAAAACGCAGCCGGAATTGCAAAACGATACGTACGATGTGAACGATAGCTGTTATTTGTCGACGTCTCCCGATCTGTTACCTCCACGGTTTCTGCGGGGAGGTAAACAAATTGATTTCGACGATTGTGACACACCGTCGTCGCCACCGACCGATTTTTTCAAAGACAATTCTCTACCGTACGTAGATAATTCGATGAAATCGAACAATATGACATTAGACGACGATGAAACTAGAGGTAATATCCGATTTCTAGATTAAACAGATATTCGATAATTAATAACGTTGCAATATATATTTTTAGATAATTCAATCGATGGCAAAAAATCGAATGTATCCGAAACGAGCGAGTTGGACACGACAAGTGATTCATGTAGTTCAGTGGTGCGGAAACTGGAGCAGGTGAGGCTCAACTCGAATGCTCATTGTCGTGTGTGACCGAGTGTACAATTGGCTCCTTTAAATTTTGCACGATTGTGTGTATATATAATGCGTTATTTTATTTTTAGATGTGTGACGTTAGCCATAAATCCGGCACTTTTCGATACTTTCGGTGTGTGCCGCTAATAAAATCGTCGGATATACAATACGACGACGAAAATGATTCGCTCAATAAAGATAACAAGTATTGGCATCACGGATCGTGGATGTGCGTTCCGATTTTGATCAAGAAAAATATGAAAACGTGGTGTCCTCACGAGATAAAAGCTCCGCTCGACGATTTTATCGGAAAAGATTTAGAAATATAAATTGATCAATTTATTTAATCAATGTGTAAATATATCGCTAGTGTCAAAAATACGTACCGTTTTTATATTGATTTATTAGTTGCAATAATAAAAAAACATTCTTAATCAGTTATATCTTCTCCCTCTGAATATATTGCAGTTATTCATCTGGTTCACAGCTTTTGAATTCCGTTATAATATAAATTATTTGGTTTAGAGACAAAAAGCCAAAGTAATGCGTATTTTTTTCGAATCTAAAAACTGCCTTAGAACGGGGAGCAAAAATCCAAAGGATTAAGATAAGGATAATAGGCGGAAGTAACTTCCACTCCCTAATTTTTTTTAATAGTCTCTTGCTGAATATTGTGATTGACGTACCAGTATTATTGAGCTTCGTTTCTAATTTTTGATTCATCATGTTCAGCCCTTATTTCCTTACTGCTGCTTAAAGGCCTCTCCTATTTTTTCCACTGTGTTCAGTTATGGGATATTCTCTTCCAGGTGATCCCCGCAAGTTTGACTATGTTGTCGCTCTATCTCGTTGACCTAAGCTGTCGGCAGGATTGTCAACTACTGGACGGTCGTGTACCTTTTAATACGCGAGCTCGGGTGCCTTAACATTGGAGACAGCGACGGATTACCATTTTTGGTACTACTGTCGCATCCCCTTAACATTGGTGGCAGCGGTGGGTTACCTTTTTGGTACTACTGTCGCACCCCCTTAACATTTTGGTGGTAGCGGTGGGATACCTTTTTGGTACTACTGTCGCACCCCCTTAACATTGGTGGCAGCGGTGGGTTACCTTTTTGGTACTACTGTCGGCACCCCTTTAACATTTAACAGTTGCCGGTAAACTGTTGAATGAATTAATCCAAGTTTCTCAGCCAATTCATAAATAGAGAGGCCTGGATTCATCACCACCAAATCTCTTAAAACATCGTTATCCGGTGTTTTAGGCCTCCCACAATCTGATTCATCCAACAATTACCTGAACGAAGTTTGGCAAACCCCTTTTTGTATGTCCGTTCTATAACACGATCATCTACGAGTTTGATTTGTTTACATTTTGAGGGCTATTTTTCCGAACGTCAAAAAAACGGCACGTATCGTCGACACTACCTATAATATAAAATTAATTATTCAAATATAATTTCAGTAAATTTCGCCATCCGAATTTTTGGTTGGCTACTCGGTTTATGTTACGACAATTCGACATTTATTCAAAGCTTTTTTGAAGAGAGCCTAGGAACTCTTCACGATTGTATTCATGAACAAGTTAGTCGCATATCTATTTAAAATAATATTTTACACTTAATTTAAACTGTATTTATTTTATTTAGGGTACAATTTTATCGTGTCAGACATCGTTACGTTATTTGAGTGGCGTCGCAAGTGCTTTACTGTATTTAAAAGCTAATAATTATATTCATTCGGCCGTATCAGTCACACGATAATGATTACGTCGAGAGACGTGGCTAAATTGTATAATTTTGAACTCGCTTGTAGAATGACGTCTGAAAATTCGGCGGCATACGATCCGTATAAACTCCACTATTCGTCCGATCCGGAATATGAAAATTTAAAAGGTATTATTATGTTTGTTTTATTCGCAATGGATTTATTTAACATGATTTTTTCGTTTATAGATTACAATTCTACGAAAGTTGAATGCGAACCGCAGGACGTTAAGTTACGATCGTTATTTGCTCCCTTTCGGTCCGTATATATAATTCGTAATTTAGGTTTATATCGAACTTATTAATTCTTATTATATTTATATTGTTTCAGATGGCAAGCACCTGAACAGTTTGATGAAACGGCGGGATTAGTTTATGCGTGTGAAAAAACTGATGTATATTCACTATGCTTAGTTCTATGGGAATGTTTAAATCGTAAGGTTTATTTTATTATAAATAATTATTTAATCGGATAAATTTAATGATAATTTTTAATGCTTAGACTCTCCGCCTTGGAAGACTTTGTCTTATGATCAATTATCCGAGTTATATTTCTCTTATAACACTGGGATTCGGTTAGCTAAAGATGGAAGCTATCCGCAGCCTATTTTCGATATACTCTCGAACGGCTTAGCCATTAAATCTCATCACCGACAAGAAATATCAATCATTTCTGAAAAATTCAAAGACGCACTCGTAAGTTTTTATTATTATCGATGTTTTGTTCCAAACGTTTCATTCATTTTATTCGTATTATTTAATTGTAGATATGTTTGAACAGTACCGATGATATATATTTTAGAAATAATATCGGCAATGAAAAATCGAGATCGGAAAATGTGCTTTCGAAAGAGAAAATGAGCGGACTCTTCAATATGAAATTGAAAGATATTAAAAAGTACGAAGTGACGGATCTCGACGAAGACGTAAAAAGTGTCAAAACGCCCAATCAGCATTTTTATCCCGAATATTTTGTAACTCAGAGGAAAAGTTCCTACGTAAATATATCTTCGCTGCCTGCAATGTCGTCCACGGAACATCTATCCGAGTGCGATGTTAATTTTAAAGAGCCCGATCTGCACAATTCCAATTCGACGGAATACTGCAGCATAGCGACGCCGGAATTTAAAAAAGTTCAAAGTAAAACAATAACGTTAACGCCGAAGAGAGATGCAGACGTTGCCACTCTGCAAATGAAATATAATACGCCAACAAAACTCAACGATATAATCACGCCTAAATCGTACAAATCACTAGAGATCGAAAGTCCGACGATGGAACGAATCAACAATATACTGAGCTTAACAAAAAGCGTCGAGAGCGAACCAAAAATCAGACGATCCAAATGTGTTTTCGACGTAGATAACGAGAATATGCCCGAAACGCCGATAGCCAGAAACACAAAAATTAGACGCAACGCATGGCTGTCCGGCGAGGATGACGATACATGCAACGACAAAACGGACACGGCCGAAAAATTATACTCGGATAAACCCAAACTGAACGAACACAAAAAAAATAATCAGAATATCAATAACAACATAGTGAATCGCGGCAGAAGACGTCATTCACTAATAAACATCAAATATGATACATTAGCGAGTGCCGATACAGTTTTTACATCTAAAAGGTAAGTATTAGAAGGACCGAAAAGTAATCAAAATCATTTTTTAACTCTTTGCCGGCATAAAGACAGTTATTCGATTCCCTTTTTAAAAAACTCCTTAGATCTATCATTGAAAAACTTTTCCATGTCCACCCACTTCTCATCTCTAGTTATAATTCGTTTCAGAAATGGATCGGCTTCATACCGAGACAAAAGAGATGCGGAGATTCGAGATCCGACTCCGTCAATTCACGAGGAACCCAAATTCCTTGCCTATACAATTTTCCCATGCGACGAAAATGATTCTGAACCGTAGACCATGGACAACCAATCTTCAATGATAATCCTCAATATTTTGACGAGGATCCGAATCCATCGTAGTCCTCAGGATATCACTATCTAATTTTTGGGGTCGTTCATTTCATGTGACATCTTTGAGATTCCTATTTCCATTTTTAAACATGGACCGTATCTCGACTAACTGTGAATGAGCTCATCGAATTCATTTTGATTACTTTTCGGTCCCCCTAATATTTATTACACAACGAATCTGATTGTTAATGGGATTATCTGGGTTGTGAGTTAATACAACTTAATTGTTATTATTAAATTAGATTCAGGCGAATGTTGAATATTTTTCAGCTCCTTACGCAAATCACCTTCGTGCTCCGATGAAATTATACCAAACTTTGGTTTGTTTCGGGCGAGAAGTCGATCGTGGAGCATTAAATCGAATAAAACTCAAGACGACATTACCGGTGTCGATATTAAACCGCTCGTGGCTATTCATGAGAAATGGATCATGGATGCACAAAAACAGCATCATAGATTCGTATCGCTTCCGGACAATTTTGGGTTCGCTTTATCTCTAAATTTAAGATTATATCATATATCAGGCGATATGTGCGTATTATTTATTATTATTGTTTGTATTTTATCAGCTCTTCTTCGGGTGCAGTGAAACCGGCTTCGCATTTGACCGATTCAATCAGATCAAGACATTATTCGGAGTTCGAAATGCCCAAGAGTAATTAATTTATCTTCGATATTATACAGTATACTCCCGATTATCCGGACTAATGGTAAGAGAGTGTCGCACAGATAATCAAAAAAACACGGATATCACAACTATTAATTTAAAAAAACAATCCCTAGCTCGGGCTCGTTAGAATCTATAACAATATTTCTACATCAGATAAAATTTTCCATTATGTTCTAAAGTGTGTTATCAACTTTATCCCTTTATCCCTAAATCTCTTCTCTCGTGGTGTGTCCGCTAACAAATGTAGGTAATCGTGGAGCTCATGTCTGTCCTGTCCATACTGCCCTGAACAAGGAGATGGCATCTCCCCCAAACCATTGTCGTAGGTTCTTCAGCAAGAACGTTTTTAGTCTTACAGGTCGTCGTCTTCCTTGGAACTTACTCACTATATGACCGAAGTAAATGAGTTTTCTTATTTTTATGTTTTTATTCTCTCGGTGCTTATTCATTTGCGTCATCATCACAACATTTGTAACTCCATCCAACCAACTGATACGGATTATGAATCTGTACACCCACATTTCAAAAGCTAGGTCTTTAATCGCCTTTTCTGTGACCACGACTTCGCCCGATGGGGTCTTTTTACTATGGTAAATAGACCCCAAGCATTTCAAGTCAAGATATTGAGAGCCGCAAAGGGTTATTTAGTATCAAGATTGAGTTACTCTAATGTATCGCAATTATTTTCCTGGATTAAGTCAAATCGTCCCGTTTGGTACAAAGTGTTTTAAGAAGGCCATGGGTTGAATTAAAGAGGTGGCGTTAGGTGGTACATGTTTTGCAAGCATAAGGCTATCAAATCTCGCTTCTAGAACTCGTTTAGTTTGAATCAATCCTCAGAGGTCCCTCTATTTCGTATGTAGGGAGGATATTCTGAGTGGTTTAACGAGTCAATAAAAGATATTAACGATTTCTTGCTATTTATTTTTTGAAATATACAGCTGGACTGCTTGTTGTGGTTCATGTTTAGATGCTTGAGTTTTGAGCTAATCTCTAGTCCAATCTGCCAACATTTATATGACTCGATCTTGACACTGAGGAATCTCAAGTCTTCTCTCTGGTGATGTGATCATTAGGGAAATCTGCAAGTAGATCCTTGTAGAAGGGTTGGTGTAGAGAGACGTTATTCAGGAGAGAGTTGATGCCAGTTGGTTCTTGCTCTAGCTCTAGTCTTCTGTACCTTCTCGGGACTTGGAGAGCCCTGTTTGTTTCTCAACATGATTCCCCCTCCTCGTTAGGTAGATGTTGTCCAATGTAATCCATATGAAAGTGTTTTGATATAAAATAATAAACCTTGAAAGCCTCGACCCTTATACAAAAGATCCCGAATTCTTATTGAAATTCTAATTGCTTTTATTTAGATTTATTTCCCGGTTTAAGTGTGATCCTGCTGGATGAGTTGTTTATGGCTGCGGAGGGCTCTTACCTTCAGTTCCTTGAAGATTAAGCTGGGCAACTACACCATTTATTTGTTATTCTATTTGGCACACAACAAATTCAGCATTAAAGGATATTTTCTCACGTAATTTCTCATTATAAGTTTCAAAATACCATGCCGTTGATTAAACCTGGTTAGTCATCCGGATGAGGTGGTGAAGTTTCCCTTTAATCATGGAATAATTAGGCGTTATCTTATTACAAGCTCCTCAAACATGGCTGAATCTAAACGTAGTTATGACGTAGGTGATATGTTAAACGTAGTATTTTCATAGTTTTTAGTTGGGAGGGACCAGGATTAGCATAACATACCCTTTAAACACCTCCAGTATTTTTATTTATTTATATTGCGGATAGTTTGGTTACAAATCCATATTCTTCAATGTAAGTTATCCGTTTTCTAAGCTTTAATTTTTTTGAAATAATAATTGAATGCACGGATAATCGGGAGTTTACTGTATCAAAATATTTGTCGAGTATTTTTTTTAAAATATCTTTTTATTGTCAAGATATTAAATCTATGACTTCGGCGCCAGCGATGATGAGACGATCGGAAAATTTTTTCGAAAATACGCTCTGGCATAAGGAGAAGAATAAATGCGCCATGAATACGGAAAATTTTATGCAAAACAGTACGCCGAATAGGGAATCGTTCGAACCGATACAGAACTTAATCAATAAATTCACCACCGATACGTATACGAAGAAGACGAACGATCCTTACAAAACGGTGACAAAATTCAAATCGTTGATAAAACCGTCGAATACTTCCGTCGAATCAACCGACGATCCGACGTTCAAGTCTGCGAAATCGTCGATTTTGGCGGAACTAGCCAGCTCTTTTGACAAAAATTTTAACGCGTTAGAATTGAATAAGACGTCGGAGAACAGCCGCAATTATGATACGATTATAATACACTCGGACGATATGTGCGATTCTGTTCGTAATCCGCAGCCGTTTGACGACAACGGCAATAAAAACGCACACGACGAATCGAACGGTAATATCCTCGACGGAGACGATTCCATTTCGCTTCCGGATAATTTACCGCAGCATAATACAAATACCGAAGAACTGACAAACAAAGCCCTCAAACGTTGTCAAGCATTCTCCGCATTACAGGTTCGTATTTTTTATTAATAATAATTTCAGAGTACGCAATGTTAGGGGGGGCGCGACAGTAGTACCAAAAAGGTATCCCACCGCTGCCACCAAAATGGTATGGGGGCGCGACAGTAGTACCAAAAAGGTAATCCACCGCTGCCACCAAAATGTTAGGGGTCGCGACAGTAGTACCAAAAAGGTAACCCGTCGCTGCCTTCAATGTTAAGGCACCCGAGCCTGAGATGCGTCCAAAATGGGACTTATTTATACCCGGTCCTGAAAGTCACGTGACGATGATGTCACCGACTTTTAGCGGGAACCGTTTCCCACCATAAAATGTGTTCCGTGACACACTTTACGTAAGATATCGAGATATCGAGAGCCCAGAAATGATACGGATGGACTATGCCGGTTTATAACAGCAATAATTGTTTTAATTAACGCCTTATTGCGTCCTGGCAACACAATTTCCATTTGTAGAGGTTTATTATATGTGATAAGGGATTCGTGACTTGAACCATGGCGAGTCTTTACTCTCTGGTGGTGGAAATGCAAACACGGTTTTATTGAAACATTGACACATTTATTAACGAACAATAATTATAGACGCTGTTTAGCATCAATCGGCGTAACGGGTATTAATACCCTTCCCGCTGTTAATGAGTTAGCACGTGACACGTGCAGCCCCTGATACTCTATGTTTGGCTATCTCTGGCAGTGATGGCTCTCGTGGCGGTCTAGTGCTAAGAGTATCAGCAGATACCCGATGTGAGGCTGCTGGGGGCCCTACGGTAGCATGCCAGTCTGCGGTCTGAAGTCGGAGATGCTGAGGTGGAGTCTGCAGCCAGAACATCAGCGGTTGTTCTGCTTTGTGCGTCTGTTAGTAGTGATAAATACAATGCGGTATTGATGTGGTTACCCATGGGAAGTATGAGAGGAGAGTCTCTAGAGTCGTCAACTTTAGGCGGAAGAAGAGTGAGGACTAATTATTGCGTACTCTGTGGAATAAGCACCGAAATCCCGTTAATATTTTCGATGATTCTATGATTCTTTTTTATCAGGATGCTCGCAGCACAGAGGATATGTACATAGATGATGAGCTCAACGCACAGACGGACATACAAAACTTAGGAAGCAACATTCAGTTGCAAAGCATCATACACGAGCAGGAATGCGACAAAGGAAGTGATTGTTGCCTACTCGGAATAAAGAGAGATTTAAAATGCGACAATATAGTGTTGTATTGCGAAAGTTTCGAGAGTACGAGTAATAAAAAGAATATTTCACCGTGCGATTTTGAAGATGACGATTTGTACCTCAACAGCAATGTCCATAACAACTTGATCGATCTCGACACGATCAAAACTTTGCCCGTGATCGAAGAGCGATCCGAAGAAGATACTTCGGAGCACGATACGACGGCGGAAGATGAAGAAATCAGCGAGCCCGCCAATCACGGCGTACAAGATTTGATATCTCTGTACGAGAGCGTAACGATCAATGATAATACGAAAAACGACGCTGCGGAATACGAAGAAATTAATTTTATAATCCTCGATAACAATGACATCCGCGACAAGGAGTACTGCAGATCCGAGTTGTCAGATAGTATTATAGAAGATATTATACAAGTCTAATAAAGTACGTAAATCGATATATCGTGATGTAAATGAACATATACGTTATTGATATATATTTTTTTTATATTTTCAGGTTCCTATTGATACGTTTTTGATAATTGAACAGACGATTATTGAAAATAATGTGCCTTTACATGAAAAAAAATATTTATATTTTGTTACAATTGTACAATTTACATTCCCGATATGTTTACAACATAGTTGTTTTTTTATAATTTATATTTTATTTACTATAAACGCGTACGTTTATAAAGACAAATTTAGCCTGACGAATAAATACTTATTTTATTGTAGTTGAAAATTCGCACTGACCATACTCGGAACAATATTTATGAACGAAAACGTACTTTTAACCCAAAAATATATATATATATTTATCCACTGACGTAGATTGAGTCTCGTCACGAGTGTATTCTGAAAGTTTTCGATAGAGTTACTTTTGTTTATAAGTTATTTTGCTAGTATAAATGTTTATTCTGAAATGTGGTCTTCATTAGAATAAATTGAAGAAAAATGCTACATACACAATTGAAAATAATTATTTACTTAATGAAACCAAAAAAATTGTTATATAGAATTTAAAAAAAAAATGTGATCTTAGTACATATATATAGCGTAAACCAAATATCAAATCTATATTGTTTGAGTGATAATAAATATAAAATCGCTAAACTTATATTTTCTTTTAACATTCTCACGCTACTAATGATCCTTTGTGCTGCGTATTACCGCAAAGAACGAGTACGCTCCTCTCATAAACTGTAAATAGATAAATTTATTAATAAACACCATTTAAATCAGATTCATTATGCACCGGAAAGTTCTATCCGAAGATACGAGGACTCGGAAGACCGCGAACGTCCTGGCTGAAGAACCTACGATAATGATTTGTGGGAGATGCCACCTCCCTGTTCAAGAGAGTAAAGGACAG
>JAGXCT010033376.1:0-70425 GCA_022495035.1 Philopotamus ludificatus | reverse complement strand
CCAGAAGCTCCCGCTCCTTGTGAAGAACCATTACCAGGATATAATACATCGGCAACAAAAGAGAATGAAACCAATTTGGTTGTTCGACAGAGAACTGTGCTAACAAACAGGTACTTCCTTGGACTTCAAAAGAATATACGGTCAAGATTCCTCAAGGATGACCAAAGTCGAGCTCTATAATACTAATTAGACCCATCATGACATTCGGGTCTGAAAATTCGGCTCTGTTAAAGCAAGATGAGCATCAATTGAATATCCTGGAGAGGAGGATTCTGAAACAGATATTTGGAGCTGTATTCGCAGCCATCGTCAGGGTGGTCAAGGATCTGTGGTGGTCACACTTTGAGAATCTCTAGAAGAATAATTAGATGTGGCATTTTTATAGTAAATAAACGTCACCCTTGTGAAAAAAATCCTTCACAAGCCTTGTAAATTATTGGCACCGATACGTGATGAGACAATAGGGATCTTTATACCTGCGATCCTTCATCGGGGACGAGCAGCCCGCTACAGTACCGATAGCCAGGCCAGGCCGATAGTACCGATAGTAGATAGTACAGTACCGATAGCTAGGCCAGGCCGATAGTACCGATAGTACATAGTACAGTATCGATAGCTAGGCCAGGCCGATAGTACCGATAGTAAATAGTACAGTACCGATAGCTAGGCCTGGCTATCGGTACTCTGCATCTTGAAATCGAGTTTGACTTTATATTATGAGCTATCAAACTCATAGAAGTGCTCGATTGGAAGGTTAATAAGAAGCTAATCATATTGCACCACGACAACACCAGGCCAAATGCCGCTTTGATAACTCTTCAACAAATTCCACAATACTCTCGGGATATGCTCGAGATTTTCCCCCCAAAATCATTTTACAGAAATGGTATTAAAAATTATACATCATCAGTAACGGTGGAAATTGTATAAAATTAATATTTTATTTTAATCGAAAACGGACAGAACTTTCCGGTAGAACTAATATATCAAGTATTACCGCTACGAATGTCTCATTCGATATGGCAACAAATTTCCCAGCTGTCACAATCAAAGGTTTCCTTGCCCGCATAATCATCACCATCAGTAATCGTTTGAAATCCTTATCCGACGTATACCACATGCAGTTATAAGCACTCTCAGCGACTCCCACCGCCTGAATATCATGAAAAAAATATATATATTCCATTTTGTTTATCGTTATCGTCGTTATAATTAACCTGAAGTGTTAATTCGTTCCCGGCGTAGCATTGAATTAATAATTCGCTCACGACTGTAAAGAAAAGTGCGATGGCAGTTGCACAGCGAACTGTTAGCAAATCGTTCTGTAACATTAAAATGCAATATTATACGATTCGAGTATTCGTTGGTATTCAATATGATTTACCTCCGAAATTTGTATCATCACATGACATATAATATTCAGATTATTGATAACGTGTACGAGGAATCCTATATTGTAAACGGATTCAAATTTTTCTACGCATCTGAAATTAATGTATATATATATATTTTATTTGTTTTATACGTCTATATATTGATAATACGTACGATATTATCGATATATGATGGATGATGCATTCCCGTAGACATCCGTACATCTGTCTATCTAAAGATCCTTTCAGTAAATGTATATTTATTTCGTTCTCGATCATTTTAAAATCAACATCTCGCATATTCTTCATTTGATCCATTCCGAAATGTGATTCATCGACATTATACGTTTCATTTGATTTTTCAATTTTATTCTTCAGCTGAATCAATGCGATTTTCCGTATATTTTCTACGACGTATCGTAGATTAGCGAATCTACCGCTCAAATGCACCATTATGGTATTCATAAACGTGTTGATCAGCACTACGAGATTGCCGTACCATTGTATCCCTAGAATTTGATATATAAATGCGATCGCGTACACGTAATCCGACGTCACGTCGAACGGGAGATAGACGGGCATCGGCAATATTCTATCCGACGATTTGAACGTGCCGTTGACCTTTGATTGAAATATTTTCGGTGACCATACGGCCTGGATGGAACCTCCGATCACCAAGCCCAAAACGGTAAAATTTGCAAAAATCAATACGGACATGGTCAATTTTTTGCTGACCTTGATCGTTCGCTCCGTTATACATTTGCTCTGTTCGAATTTGCACATGTCCTCCTCGATCGAATACACGATTTCTTGTATCGGCCTGTTGTAAAATATTAATATGTATATTTTAACGAAAGACGTCGTGAATGTGATCGTAAAGCTGAGGTTCAGCATCAGCCGATCTAGATCTTTGTATATGTTCGGTATTTCCATCCATAGGGCTATTGTGAAGAGTATCACCCAAAATCCGAGTTGTATAACCGAATATATCGCATACAACGGACTCGAAAAGTTGTTGAAATTTTTTTCACTCGGTCTATGGAATTCGCCTAATCCGATGAAGCGTAACAGAGCGTAATGCCACGTAAAATAACCCATTTTTACGAAAAAAGCAATTTAAATGGTATCATTCAATATCGTATTCCGTTTATATACGATCAGATATTGAGACAGGGTCGTATTAGACGATTTAATATTATTTATTTATTATTATCTGATTTAAATTAATATATTTTATATATGTTCGTTGTTATTATAATGCCAAAATGTTTATTTATGGATTAATATAATAATTTTATTTGAAATAAATGCCGATTCTGCTTTTTTATACCAAATTTTGCATGTGAATCAATTAATATACATATATTTATCATATTTAATATTTGTAAATGATAATGTATGTATTCGGAAAGACTATTATTTATTCGGCACTAGATTACCCTAATGATAGGGGCTGAGAAAACGCATGAGGAAATTATATATTGATTTTTTTCCCATGTATTATTTTTATAGACATTCGATATCACTTTACATGTATAAATTATATATTATTTTATATAAATTGTTCCAAGTGGATCTGTTTTTTATAAAAAAAAAAATGTCTGAATGTTGTCGTAACATTTATAAACTATGATTATTCTATAAAAACTTTCACATTTAATATCAGAAACTTTATAATGACGTTGCACATGCAATGCAATTTAATAATATGTTATATATTTTTCATCGCAATCATGTAGACTTTATGAAGTATGGAAGCGAATCGATAGGTGCCGAGTAATTTCTGATCCATCGAGGTCCTTCGAACGATGAATCCGTGCGTCCTTCTGCCAACCATTTACCTTGCGGTAAATATACATCCCTGGAAATTGCTCCCTCAACTATAACCGGAGCTACGAGTACATCTTCGCCTAATAAATACTCTAAAAATAACAATAAAACCATGAAAAATACCGCAACATATTCGTGTTACAAAAAATCGGAGCTTACGGTCCGGAATCTCTTTAAAGCTTGATTCATCGGATCTATCCATCAAATCGGGTGGATTCACCGTTTCCCCACTTTCACCGCCTTTTCAAACGCTCTGATAATGTTCGGAGTATATTTCGCATGGAGATCCGTATATTTGTGACTTATTTGAATCGTCTGTAATAATAATTCAATTAATTATGTCATCGATGATAAATTATTATTTATTCCGCTAACCTGCGCATCGTAATCCCAAGGCACGTATGAATATTGCAAACTGGGCATGAACGTATTCGCTTGCAGCCATCTAATGAACAATTCTTTGCTCGGTGCTCCGTTTGTATCCGTTGCCGCCGATCATATCGGGCAAAACTAGTGGATATCCGTTCATATTCATTTGAAGCAACGTTGTTATGAGAGTCGTGACACGCTTATAAAAAACTTCCATTGGGACATTTTTTATCGATCATTCTAACATATATCGGAAGATCTTGTGTTCTAAAGTTTGAAAATATATAAAAGTTCGTATTTTACGAATTTATTACGTAAATGCTTACCTTTGTCCAACTCTGACTTCAACCATTGGTCCAAATTTAGCACACGTCTTTACGTATTCCTGTGTTATGTGTGTCGGATGTTCGTTCAGGTCTCCGATTTGCAGCGGAACCTGCATTTATATTTAATTATACTTTCATTTAAATCAAAAATACATACATCCTTCGATTTATGCCATGTAAATAAAACCTGCATAAAATGTAGCTCATACAAAATGTAGGATATGTTCTAAAGAACTGTATAAAAAAAACATAGCACTTAAACTGTAATAGCTCTATCCTCATCATCCGCTGTTAAGATATATATTCCTGTAATAATTACGATATTTTTGTTTTATTGTATTAGTATCGACATGAATTATGTTTTGTGTGTAATCTTTCATCCAGAGTTTTCAGTTATCAGGTGAATATAAAAATATTTTTCTTTCTCTATTTCAAACCGTGTAAAAAATAACGCTTAAATCAGGATGGGTGTACTCTAAAAATAAATTATAATTTACTTATGGTGCTGGATTCTCCGGCATCAAATTTAAAACTGTCGATAGCGTATGCGATTCGTAAATTTTCCACTCGGCTCACCCACCATTTTGTCGCGTTTTCTTTAGTAAAGTCTATATAAGCAGCATGATTTCCGTTCCACCATGACGTATCCACCTTACCGTCTTCGCCTTGGATCTAAATATCTGCAATAAAACGTTAACATTTATAGTTTATGATGTCTGGTATTATTAAATCTTTAATTACCCGTTGTTTAACGCTTCCGTATACCACGGTTCGCATCCCTTATTGATGAACGGATGTACCCAAAATGTTACACGGAAACCCATATCTTTAAGTTGTAAATTTAATCTCTTCAAATCTGGAAATTTCTTCGTATCCACATTAAATGAACCGTAGCACGTTTCCCACATATCGTCTATCGCTAGTTGACTGTTTTGAATTTGTTCTCCAATATCTTGTTTGCCAAATCTAAAATCGCCGATTCGTTTATCGCTATTTTATATTTGGCCCAAGTCGACCAGATCGGATGTTGCGTCATTCGATAATCCGGATACCCGGTCGGTTTGCCCAAGAATTTTTTAACGACGTACATATGTGAAATCCGAGCGTTTGGATTTCTACCGATGGAATAGCTGAGGATATTTTTATCGCGTTTCTTCGAATACGGTGGGCTAACGTTTCCGATAAAGCATACGTAGTTATCGCGAACATTGTTCTGATCCACGAAGAGAGGAGTCTTTTTGTTGACGTATATGAAAGCACCTCTCGACGATAACCAATACGGTTCTGCTATAGCGGCATTATCAGCTTCTTTGCTGACGTATGAATATTCGGCTAATTTTAGTTTTTGTATCGGCCAATATTGATGCTTTTGTTCCGGACCTCCGAACCATTGATCTTTACCTAAGTCATGGCAGTCCATTAGCCTTTGGAAATTTATCGTTTCCCAATTCAAATTTATATGCTGTCCATGCTCGTCGCTCTCAGACGTTATTGTTAGATTGACATGAGAAAATCTGACAATTAAACTGTTTTCACCCCGTTTAATATCAGAATAATCATTCAATTCGTTTCCGATAATGGCGATTTTCTCCGACGATCCATCGACTGAAATTGATGTACATTAAAACACAAATAAAATGCTTATAATCGATTAATTAATATACCATTTTTATAATACAGATTTAATCCTCTTTGATTAAACTGTTTCCGACCCATTTGATATCAGAATAATCTTTCAATCCGTTTCCGATAATGGCGATTTTCTCCGATGATCCATCGACTGAAATTGATATGCATTTAAACAAAAATAAAATGCTTATAATCGATTAAATAAATACCATTTTTATAAAACAGATTTAATCTTTCCTCGTCTCTGTCGATTGCAAAAAATATTGTTCGTTGATTTGTATATCGTTGGATCTGCTGTTCTCTATCAATATGAAAATGCAAACTGAAACATCATAATACGTTGTGATTCTAATCATTTATATTTTAAATTATATTGTGTTTGTTATCGATACTTACCCCAGATGAATTTTGCCGTGGCCATTATCAATTGATACTAAAAAAAATAAAAATTGTTTCCTTCTTTTATACGTTACTTAAATACTTGTGATTACAATCGCTGTAATTTGTTTTTATATTTTATATACATATTGCGACCATTTATTTTTTTCCTTAAAACGGGACATTTTTACTAATTTTTAGATAATAATATGTGTATTCAAGAAAATCTATATTTCTTCAGGAATGAACACGTGAAAATAAATCATTTATGTGGTCTTATATTTTTCCAAAGAACTGGCTTGAAAAAAACTGGGCTGTTCCATTCAATACAGAACATATGGTCAGTTTAATAATAGATAGTGTATCATATTTATTATGAAAGTGAGAAATAAACAATGTCTTATCTTGAATAATATTCAACGTCTGTTCCAGCCACAGTAAACAATTGATTACTCGCACACACTATTGTTTGCGTAAGAATTTATAATCGAGTATTTTATTATGTTCATTTAATTAATATCTGTATTTTGTATAATTTCAGCATAAATATCAGGATAACATATCTAAATGGAATAAATAAGCATGAAAAAGCATTGTGAGTTTTGACGATAATATTTTTTTATACATCATTAATCTATAATTGAAATTAAATTAAATTAAATGCATATAAACAAATATTTCCTGATATGCGATAGTCATTTTTACAGACAGTTCTATTATTCATTGAAGGCGCTATTGTTAACACTTTATTATCTGTTTACAATTTGATTTTAATTCAATTATTAGATAAATGTGTAACCTTAAAGAGTGAGCATATTTCTTTTAATTTATTATTAATGCAAAATGTTTTTTCACGTTTTCTAGATCTGGGTATAAACAATGAAAACCTGAATTATCAAGGCCCATTGACAGACGAAGGTCTGTTGATCCTTCGATTCCAATAAATACCTTTTCATTATGATAGACTGACGAATGCTTTATAGTTTTTCAAACTAAAGCAACTCTTTAGATCTCCGAATCGAAAAGAAAATGAAGAAGAATCGTTTATACAAAGGTATCAGTATCAACTAATTACCAAAAGTGCGTACATTATTACGGTGAGAAGATGAGAGGATAAACTTAAGCTACTTATTACTCATACTACTTAAGCTACTTACTGTTGGGTTCTTTAACGCGTCCGAGTCAGGTGTGTCCGGGATCACGTGTAGCTTTTGAGGCGGGATTGCGGTGTATTGGTGCGGGGTGTAATGAATGGGATACCGATGAGCCTTGAGATATACGATACACAATATAAGGCCCATATTGATTGTCATAATCCGCGAAGCGTATATCGATCAATAACACATTAATGACCAATTATTTATTTATTATTTTATATATATTATTATTAATAAGTGAGTGATGCAGTAAAGAACTCTGTAAGGCCCTGACCCGTAACAGATGAGCCTAGTTAACCAGGAGGGCAACCGTCGCGGCTCTGTCTACAAAATCGGTGAGTGACAGACAACTATTGTTTTGAGTACAGTGGACCCCCCAATTACACTATCCCGAATTACACACTGAGTTGAAATATTTGCCGCCAACCCCCAACTTGAACGGTCGCATTCATGCCGCTGCATTGTGACGAATACATACAAGGCCGACTATTCATTTGACACGGGTTCGGCTGCACACACCGACGCGTCTGTCGCGGTGCATACAGTCAAACGTTGGCTAGCGTCTGTGTATTCGACACGTGCCAGGCTTTACCCCCAATAACACTATCCCAACTTACACGGTCCCGATTTTAGTGTTAGTGGGGGGTTAACTGTACCTGGAATGTGAGAACATGGAAGTCGCCGGTCGGTCGCACTAGAGATGAGGTTGTCGAGTCACTCAGTGCTTTCACGGCAGCGGTTTCCAACCTGGGTCTGGAGGTGAATTGGTCCAAGACCAAATATATGATGGTTTCCAGATCGGGCGGAGAGGGGATCTCGGTGGATGTGGTGTTCGGGTCTATTGAGTGCGGTAAATCTATGAAAGTACAGAAAAGAAGTGAAACACACAGGCGCACGGAGCCAAACGGCATAAAGTTTACGGTCGAGCTATGCATGAATTGAATGCGCTCGCGTTATTAGAGGGACTGCCGCAATTTATTTTGAAATTCACGTTATCGGAACACACGCTATGGGGGTATTACTGTACAATCTGTTATGATATCGCAAGTTAACCGCCATTGCATTTAGTACTTGGATAGGTCAAGCTTCTGGCTAAATCTAACAGGAATTCTTTATGACACTGGTAAGGGGATGACTGTTAGTCAGTGGCGGATTTTCCCTTTGGCGCACTTGGCGCGTGTCTGGGGACTCATTAGTTCAGGGGCTTCAAAGTTCAGCTCTCAAAACAATTTCTATTTATTATTTGTTTTCATAACAAAAATAATAAATAATTTAGCAATAACGGTCATATCGAACATATACCCTGACTGTTCCACAAACAATGATCCATGGATTCAGAACTTACCTTAGGTAAAACCATGCAAAGCATCGGGGCCCTCGACAATAAAGCCCCACAGGCGGCACCTAAATTTTTCTAAGAATAATAAATGTTTGTAACATCGAGATCGCTAATATCAATCATCGAGAAGCTAACAAAAAAGAAAAACAATAAAAATTAAAAAGACACATTATAGCACATTATAGGGTGTAGGGATAGTAAAAATATTTGGAGGAGGGGCTACGCAATTGCTGAATCCGCCACTGACATTAATTATACAATCCACAACTTCAAAATTTTCATGAAACCTTTATATACGTGAGTGGCTCATTGAAATTTTTTGTCATGCTATTACTAATTATCAGCAACTAGTTCAATTTTCCTTCACGGGATGTTAACTTTAAATTTTAAGCCTCAAGTATGTTATTAATGCATAATTAAATTGATTTGTAATTAATTCATTTAATGTTTAATATAATTAAATATGATTTCTAAATCACATATTTATATATTCTTTTTGAACAAAACGGTTTTGTTTTCTTACAAAAAATTGTTAGTTTTTAGATATACATTCAAAAATTCGCGCTGCGCTGTATTAATTTAGTGGATAAGTTTTTTATGAAAAAAAATGTCTGAATATTGTTGCAACATTCATAAACTATGATTAATCTAAAAACTTTAATATTTATTATCGGAATTTATAATGAAATTGCACATGCAATGCAATTTAATAGTATATTATATATTTTTCATCGCAATCATGTACACTTTATGAAGTATGGAAGCGAATCGATAGGTGCCGAGTAATTTCTGATCCATCGAGGTCCTTCGAATGATGAATCCGTGCGTCCTTTAGCCAACCATTTACCTCGCGGTAAATATACGTCCCTGGAAATTGCTCCCTCAACTATAACCGGAGCTACGAGCACATCTTCGCCTAATAAATACTCTAAAAATAACAATAAAAACATGAAAAATACTGCCACATATTCGTGTTACAAAAAATCGGAGCTTACGGTCCGAAACTTTTAAAGCTTCTTGATCCGTCGGATCTATCCACCAGATCGGCGGATTCACCGGTTCTCCGCTTTTCACTGCCTTTTCAAACGCTCTGATAATGTTCGGAGTATATTCCGCATGGAGATCCGTATACTTGTGACTTAGTTGAATCGTCTGTAATAGTAATTCAATTAATTATGTCATCGATAATGAATTATTATTTATTCCACTAACCTGTGAATCGAAATCCCAAGGCACATACGAATATTGTATACTGGGCATGAACGTATTCGCTTGCAGCCATCTAATGAACAATTCTTTGGTCGGTGTTCTTTGTTTGTATCCGTTGCCGCCGATCATATCCGGCAAAACTAGCGGATATCCGTTCATATTCATTTGAAGCAACGTCGTTATGAGAGTCGGAAGACCGCTATAAAAATCCCATTGGGACATTTTATCGACCATTCTAACGTATATCGGAAGCTCTTGCGTTCTAAAATTTAAAAATAAATAGAAATTCGTATTTTACAAATTTATTACGTAAATGCTCACCTTTGTGCAACTCGGACTTCAACCATTGGTCCGAATTTAGCACACGTCTCTACGAATTTCGTTGTTATCTGTGTCGGATGTTCGTTAACGTCTCCGGTTTGCAGCGGGATCTGCATTTATATTTAATTATATTATCATTAAATCGAAATATATAAACATCCCTCGATTTATGCCATGTAAATAAAAACCTGCATAAAAAATGCAGCAATTGAGGAGCTCTTAACTCATGACTTTTTAAGCAGTCATGTATTGACATGGATGTAGTACATCATCTATTTCTTTTCCACACAAATGCTCAATGGCTTTCACGAAATGTAACTGAGCGAATATTTAAGGTTAGAGATAGGCTTAAATTCTTTATAATGTTCAAGAGTTGTTTGAAATAATTTGGCTAAATAATAAAGAATTAACTATGCGCCTTGCTTATTTAGTGGACATTTTCGGACAGATGAATAAACTGAATCTTCAGATGCAAGGAAGTAATACAAATATCATAATTGAGAGCTTTTATGAGTAAAATCGAAAATTGGAAGAGAAAAGTAAGGTAAAACAATGTTGAAATGTAGCTACCTACAACTATTTTTCCAAACTCAATGATGAGAAGGGAAATTTAGTTCAATCACGGTTAACTTACGTTAACAAACTGATATATGTTACCTATGAGCCATGACACTGGTTAGTTGGTTTGAAGTTTATACTATTTATTCAATGGCGGATAGATGGCATTTAATTAATTAATTGCAACATGCCGACTACCTATATATAAATATTATATTGTAAATTTATAAACATGCGGAAGTCTCTTCCACTTACATACCCCCGACTAGTCAAAGAATTCACCGAATTCATAGTTTTTGGCAGAAGTTTAACCTACCCGAGTACTAACTTAGCTTATTCGCTGGTAACTTATATTATCGTAATAATATGTATGTTATCTACAAGCTGTATCACCGAATTATATATTTTTTGTTTTATTGTATTAGTATCGAGATTCTTAATTTTTTTTCATATCAAAACTGTGTAAAAAAAAACAGCGAATATCGAGGGATGGGTGTACTCTATAATAAATTATACTCACTTGCGGGGAAAAGCTGGATTCTCCGGCATCAAACTTAAAACTGTCAATAGCGTATGCGATTCGTAAATTTTCCACTCGGCTCTCCCACCATTTTGTCGCGTTTTCTTTAGTAAAGTCGATATAAGCAGCATGTTTTCCGTCCCACCATGACGTATCCACCTTACCGTCTTCGCTCTTGACGAAATATCTGCACAAAACGTTAACATTTATAGTTTATGATGTCCGGTATTATTAAATCTTTAATTACCCGTTGTTTAACGCTTCCGTATACCACGGTTCGCATCCCTTATTGATGAACGGATGTATCCATAATGTAACTCGGAAACCCATATCTTTAAGTTGTAAATTTAATCTCTTTAAATCAGGAAATTTCTTCGTATCCACATTTAATGAACCATAGCACGTTTCCCACATATCGTCTATCTCGAGTTGACTGTTTTTGAATTTGTTCTCCAATATCTTGTTTGCCAAATCTAAAATCGCCGATTCGTTTATCACTATTTTATATTTGGCCCAAGTCGACCAGATCGGATGTTGCGTCATTCGATAATCCGGATACCCGGTCGGTTTGCCCAAGAATTTTTTAACGACGTACATATGTGAAATCCGAGCGTTTGGATTTCTACCGATGGAATAGCTGAGGATATTTCTATCGCGTTTCTTCGAATACGGTGGACTAACGTTTCCGATAAAGCATACGTAGTTATCGCGAACATTGTTCTGATCCACGAAGAGAGGAGTCTTCTTATTGATGTATATGAAAGCACCTTTCGACGATAACCAATAGGGTTCTGCTATAGCGGCATTATCAGTTACTTTGGTGATGTAGGAATATTCAACTAATTTTAATTTTTGTATCGGCCAATATTGATGAATTTGTTGCGGGCCTCCGAACCATTGATCGTCACCTAAGTCGTAACAGTCTATTAACTTTCGGAAATCTATCGTTTCCCAATTCAAATTTATATGCTCTCCGTGCTCGTCGCTCTCGGGCGTTATCGTCAGATTGGCATGAGAAAATCTTAGGATTAAACTGTTTCCGACCCATTTAATATCAGAATAATCTTTCAATCCGTTTCCGATAATGGCGATTTTCTCCGACGATCCATCGACTGAAATTGATATGCATTTAAACACAAATAAAATGCTTATAATCGATTAAATAATATACCATTTTTATAAAATAGATTTAATCCGATCCTAGTCTCTGTCGATTGCAAAAAATATTGTTCGTTGATTTGTATATCGTTGGATCTGCTGTTCTCTATCAATATGAAAATGCAAACTGAAACATCATAATACGTTGTGATTCCGATCATTTATATTTTAAAATTGTATTGTGTTTGTTATCGATACTTACCCCAGATGAATGTTGCCTTTGCCATTATCAATTGATACTAAAAAAATAAAAATTGTTTCCTTCTTTTATACGTTACTTAAATACAATCTCTGTAATTTGTTTTTATATTTTATTTACGTATTGCGACCATTTATTTTTTTCCTTAAAACGGGACATTTACTAATTTTTAGGTAATAATATGTGTATTCAAGGAAATCTGTATTTCTTCATAGTTTTTATTTAATAATGATAAAATAGGAATGAACACGTGAAAATAAATAATTTATGCGGTGTTATACTTTTCCAAAGAAATGGCTTGAAAAAAAAACTGGACTGGATAATAGATAGTGTATCATCATCATTGCCAGCCACAAGGCTCTCACTCGCTGAGGGCATGGGCCTTACTAAACTCTCGCGTGGTAGTCGAGGCCAAAGGAACCTGAGTCTCACACGTGACGTGAAGGCTCCCTTTTCGTGTCCATACCGCGGGGACCCAAGCGCGGGTTTGGAAATGCACCTTTATACTACTTAAGCTACTTAGTGTTGAGTTCTTTAACGCGTCCGAGCCGGGTGTGGCTGGGATCGTATGTATCTTTTGATGCAGTTTGAGGCGAGATTGTGGTGTGATCGAGTGGGATACCGATGATACGCGAAATATGGCAAATCGGCCATACCCGCACCTAATATTGTCACAATACATTGACGCGTATATCGAACAATAACACATTAACGACCAATTATTTATTTATTATGTTATATATATTATTATTAATAAGTAAGTGATGCAGTAAAGAACTCAAGGCTGGGGACCTGACTCGTAACAGATGAGCCTAGTTAACCAGGAGAGCAACCGTCGCGGCCCTTTCTACGTATTGTTTTGGGTACATGGAATGTGAGAACATGGAAGTCGCCTGTCGATCGCACTAGAGATGAGGTTGTCGAGTCACTCGGTGCTTTCACGGCAGCGGTTTCCGACCTGGGTCTGGAGGTGAATTGGTCAAAGACCAAATATATGATGGTTTCGCAATCGGGCGGAAAGGGGATCTCGGAGGATGTGGTGTTCGGGTCTATTGAGTGTGGTGAATCATTTAAATACCTGGGCACCACAATCACCGAGAACAATTCTGAAAGTACAGAAAAGAAGTGAAACACACAGGTGCACCCAGCCAAACGGCATAGAGTTTACGATTGAGCTATGCATGAATAGAATGCGCTAGCGTTATTAAAGGGACTGCCGAGATTTATTTTGAAATTCACGTTATCGGAACACACGCTATTGGGGGTATTACTGTACAATCTGTTATGATATCGCAAGTTAACCGCCATTGCATTAAGTTAGTACTCGGATAGGTCAAACTTCTGGCGAAATCTAACAGGAATTCTTTATGATACTGGCAAGGGGATGACTGTTAGTGGCGGATTTTCCCTTTGGCGTACTTGACACGCGTTTGGGGCCTCATTAATTCCCTGAATTAATTATCTGGGGCCTCGTTAATTAATTCAGGGAATTATTGGAATTAATGAGGCCCCAGACTAGGGTGTAGGGATAGTAAAAATATTTGGAGGGGCTACGCAAATCCGCCACTGTTAGTTATACAATCCACATCTTCAAAATGTTTATCAAACCTTTAAATACTCGAGTGGCTCTTTGAATTTTTTTTGTCATGCTATTAATAATTATCAGCAACTAAATATCCTAAAGTTAGATTTTTCTATGGGATGTTAACTTCAAATTTTAAGCCTCAAGTATGTCATTAATGCACATTTAAATTGATTTCTAACTAATTAATTTAATGTTCAATATCATTAAATATGATTTCTAAATCTCTTATTTATATATTCTTTTTGAACAAAACGGTTTCGTTTTCTTACAAAAAATTGTTAGTTTTCAGACATACATAAAAAAAATTTCGCTTAACTGTATTAATTATATATTATTTTATATGAATTGTCGATCAGTTTTTATGAAAAAAAATGTCTGAATATTGTTGCAACATTCATAAACTATTATTCTAAAAACTTTCACATTTTATATCAGAAACTTTATAATGACGTTGCACATGCAATGCAATATAATAATATGTTATATATTTTTCATCACAATCATTTAGACTTTATGAAGTATGGAAGCGAATCGATAGGCGCTGGATAATTTCTGATCCATCGAGGTCCTTCGAACGATGAATTTGTGCGTCCTTGGGCAAACCATTCACCTCGTGGTAAATATATGTCCCTGGAAATTGCTCCCTCAACTATGACCGGAGCTACGAGCACATCTTCGCCTAATAAATACTCTAAAAATAACAATAAAAACATGAAAAATACTGCCACATATTCGTGTTACAAAAAATCGGAGCTTACGGTCCGAAACTTTTAAAGCTTCTTGATCCGTCGGATCTATCCACCAGATCGGCGGATTCACCGGTTCTCCGCTTTTCACTGCCTTTTCAAACGCTCTGATAATGTTCGGAGTATATTCCGCATGGAGATCCGTATATTTGTGACTTATTTGAATTGTCTGTAATAGTAATTCAATTAATTAGGTCATCGATGATAAATTATTATTTATTCGGCTAACCTGCACATCGTAATCCCAAGGCACGTATGAATATTGCAAACTGGGCATGAACGTATTCGCTTGCAGCCATCTAATGAACATTTCTTTGTTCGGTGCTCCGTTGTATCCGTTGCCGCCGATCATATCGGGCAAAACTAGCGGATATCCGTTCATATTCATTTGAAGCAACGTCGTTATGAGAGTCGGAAGACCGTTTTCGAAATCCCATTCGGAGTCTTTATCGATCATTCTAACATATATCGGAAGATCTTGTGTTCTAAAGTTTGAAAATATATAAAAGTTCGTATTTTACGAATTTATTACGTAAATGCTTACCTTTGTCCAACTCTGACTTCAACCATTGGTCCAAATTTAGCACACGTCTTTACGTATTCCTGTGTTATGTGTGTCGGATGTTCGTTCAGGTCTCCGATTTGCAGCGGAACCTGCATTTATATTTAATTATACTTTCGTTATATTGTAATTTGTAATAGGAGGACTCATGACTTTTCAAGCAGTTATGTATTGACATGGATGCAGTATATCATCTACTTCTTTTCCATACAAATGTTAGATGACTTTCAAGAGGAAACGTAACTGAGCAAGTATTTAAGCTTAGAAATGATCTTACCCTCTTTTACTACTTTTAAGCCACTAGCATTTTTAGGTGAATATAAAAAAAATATATATTTTGAAATTAAATCTCGTGTAACTCGAAGGGCGGGTGTACTACAATATAAATTATACTTACTTGCGGGGACCAGCTGGATTCTCCGGCATCAAATTTAAAACTGTCGATAGCGTAAGTCGTTCGTAAGTTTTCTAATCGGCCTGCCCACCATTTTGTCGCATTTTCTTTAGTAAAGTCGATATAAGCAGCAGTAGGTCCATTGCTGTTCCACCATGACGTATCCACCTTACCGTCTTCGCTCTCGACGAAATATCTGCACAAAACGTTAACATTTATAGTTTATGATGTCTGGTATTATTATATCTTTAATTACCCGTTGTTTAACGCTTCCGTATACCACGGTTCGCATCCCTTATTGATGAACGGATGTATCCAAAATGTTACTCGGAAACCCATATCTTTAAGTTGTAAATTTAATCTCTTCAAATCGGGAAATTTCTTCGTATCCACATTAAATGAACCGTAGCAGGTTTCCCACAAATCGTCTACCTCGAGCTGGCTGTTATTAAATTTGTTCTCCAATATCTTGTTTGCGAAATCTAAAATCGTCGATTCGTTTATCGCTATTTTATATTTGGCCCAAGTCGACCAGATCGGATGCTGCGTCATTCGATAATCCGGATACCCGGTCGGTTTGCCCAAGAATTTTTTAACAACGTACATATGTGAAATCCGAGCGTTTGGATTTCTACCGACAGAATAGCTGAGAATATTTTTATCGCGTTTCTTCGAATACGGTGCGCTAACGTTTGCAATAAAGCAAACGTAGTTATCGCGAATATTGTTCTGATCCACGAAGAGAGGAGTCTTTTTGTTGACGTATATGAAAGCACCTCTCGACGATAACCAATACGGTTCTGCTATAGCGGCATTATCAGCTTCTTTGCTGACGTATGAATATTCGGCTAATTTTAGTTTTTGTATCGGCCAATATTGATGCTTTTGTTCCGGACCTCCGAACCATTGATCTTTACCTAAGTCATGGCAGTCCATTAGCCTTTGGAAATTTATCGTTTCCCAATTCAAATTTATATGCTGTCCATGCTCGTCGCTCTCAGACGTTATTGTTAGATTGACATGAGAAAATCTGACAATTAAACTGTTTTCACCCCGTTTAATATCAGAATAATCATTCAATTCGTTTCCGATAATGGCGATTTTCTCCGACGATCCATCGACTGAAATTGATGTACATTAAAACACAAATAAAATGCTTATAATCGATTAATTAATATACCATTTTTATAATACAGATTTAATCCGTTCCTCGTCTCTGTCGTTTGCAAAAAATATTGTTCGTTGATTTGTATATCATTGGATCTGCTGTTCTCTATCAATATCAAAATGCAAACTGAAACATCATAAAACGTTATGTATTCCAATCATTAACATTTAATATTATATTATATGTGTTATCGATTCTTACCCCAGATGAGTTTTACCGTTGCCATTTTCAATTGATACTGAAACAATATAAATTGTTTCCGTCTTTTATACGTTACTTAAACACTTGTGATCGCAATCACTGCAATTTGTTTTTATGTTTTATATAATACTTAGTGTGTAATCATATTCATTATAAAAATGAAAGTGTGACATAAACAATGTCGTCTTATCTTGAAATAATATTCAACGTCCGTTCCAGCCAAAGTGGACAATTGATTACTCGTACAGACTATTGTTTGCGCAAGAATTTATAAATCGAGTATTTTATTATGTTCATTTAATTAATATCTGTCTTTTGTATAATTTCAGTATAAATATCAGGATAACATATCTACAGTTAACCCCCCACTAACACTAAAATTGGGACCGTGTAAGTTGGGATAGTGTTATTGGGGGTAAAGCCTGGCACGTATCGAATACACGAGGGCTAATAGCGTTTGACTGTACCTTTCAGACGGCCTTCCACGTTTGAGTGTGTGCGAACCATATCCGTCAATTTATGTTGGTATGCAGCATAGCGAGCGTGAATGCGACCGTTCAAGTTGGGGGTTGGCGGCGAATATTCAACTCAGCGTGTAATTCGGGATAGTGTAATTGGGGGGTCCACTGTATATGGCATAAATAAGCATGAAAAGGCATTATTTTTAGTATACATCATTAATCTATAATTGAAATTAAATTAAATCCATTTATAATATAAATATAAATATCAAAAAAACAACTTCTGATATGCGATAGTAATTTTTACAGACAGTTCTATTATTCAATGTAGGCGCTATTGTTAACACTTGTGTTTCCACTTTATTATCTGTTTACATCTTGATTTTAATTCAATTATTAGATAAATGTGTAACCTTAAAGAATGAGCATAATATTTCTTTTCATTGATTAATAATGCAAAATGTTTTTTTCACATTTTCTAGATCTGGGTATAAACAATGAAAATCTGAATTATCAAGACCCGTTGACAGATAAAGGTTTATTGATGCTTCAATTCCAATAAGTACCTTTTCATTAGGATAGACTGGATATGAAGATTGCATGACTATTCCCAAAAATGTCTGACGAATTTTATTATGTATTTAATTTGATTACACCATGAAATACAGTCGAATGTTGTCGCGAGTTGGTATTGGACGTGCGTAGAATAAATGCTAAGAATCACTAAATATTGAAATAAAATCATAAATGAATATTTTTACAACATTCAATCAGTCATCGAGTTGTATTTTTCGAGTGTACATGAAGACAGGGTGCAAAATTAAACATCATTATCGTTCAATCAACTCTTTGATCCCTCCTCGTCATTTTATTGCCAACATTTTATCAACGCTAATTATAATGCTTAAAATATATCTAATCAAAAATATCACAGCAATATTAAATAATATAATAAATAAATCTCACGTCGTACATTTTCACGGCACGCACAAATCACGCTCCACAAATATTTTGACGTAATTTATTAAAACGAATCCCGTCATTGAACCAGACGCGGCACCAATCTGAATCGATGCACCGCACCAAGTCATCCATTTATCTCCTCTATGCCTGAATTTTGTGGCGATGATGATTTTAATCAGACGAAAAAATCCGGGCGCTATGATCCACGCGATCACCTACACAAATAAACAGATTTTATTAAAGAACTATGAATAATATTGATATTTTGACGTACCACTAGAATCATTCCGGCGTCCGTGTCCACAAATATCGGAGACGGGCTTTGAATAGCCGTCGTAATAACGTATGCTCCCGTTACACTGCCTATCAACAGATTGATCACGATGAAAGTGGATGATATGTGTGAAATAAAAAACGGTATAGAACAGATGATGGGACTCGCTATATCGCTCAAAATAATCGATAGATGATACGCCTTGTAACCGTACGGCAATGCGGAATACGATATTATGCTCGGATATATTCCGTACAGAAAAAAATTTAACGCGATCATGAGTATTAACCAGCACACAGTCGATAAATCACATTTATCGGATTTCTCATCATCAGCACATGAGCTTCGATTGTTCACGATATTACTTATCCGTTCCCGCTTACAAATTGATAAATTATTCATCAGAATGAAAGCGATCACACTCAGTGACATCATCGAGAATAAGAATAATATGTATTCTTTAGTGCCGAATAGAACTTCATTCTCGTTCAAGTTTACTGCGATGCTATTGCAATTAGATTCTTTATTGACGCCTTGTACGAGCGATACGATACTCGGTACCATATGGCTCATACCTTCGCCGACGAAATAACTCGTTACGTACATGCTATTGAACATGTTCAGATATGGATAAGATGTAACGTTGCTCGTGCATCCGTAATACGCTACAATGAACATTAATATGTACAGCACTGCACTGTACGATTTTTGATTTATTTCAATCGTTCGGTTGTAGAAGAAAGCCAGAAGCAATGTAGCGATACAAGTAATGATCATCATGACGTATATGTAATATACGTTATTTAATTTATCTCTGAATATTTTCTTGAGTAGCATGTGTATCAAGACGCCGATGTTTGCGAGCTGGACCGATACGTTCATGTACGACGGCAGCGACCATCCCTCCGGTGCATCTCTGACGAGTAGCGCCAGCTGATTATATAGTCCGTTGACGACGATCCAAGATCCCGTTCCGAAAATAATTATCAGCAAATCGAGAAATATGTTACGCTCTTGTAATTTGTTCAAAATCGTATTAAACATTCCGTTTATATTCTGATCCCGTTCTTTCTTCGTACTCAAGAGATGAGTTGTTTCATTGAAGTAACAACTGAAACAAAAATATCATCTTTAACAGTCTTATACAGTCCACATTATTATTTTTTATCAAATCTCATATTTCTATTTTGTCTATATTAAAAAGAAATATTATTATTAGGAATCGAATATGTACCTGCTAGTATTGAACCTTGGCAATGAAGCGTGGATCGGCATAATTACACTCTGAGCTCGTACGCTGAAGACAAAACGACACGATGGAACGTTTGCGAATGATGTATTGCAGTCACATTTCATTTACGTATAATCATCATCTATAGAACTGGTTATAATCACTTTTTCATTTTGATGAACTTAATTATCTAAGGTTATAAATTGGTGTGTGTATCATTTAATAATTATATAAGTATACAAAAATCAGTAGTAGATTATCTTATGTATCGAAAATATTTTATATACAAACATATATTCAAAATACGACTATCGATGTAACGTTCACTAATAAAACTGTGATTTGTCCCTGGAGAAGAGAAAAACCAAGGCTGAGGTGGTTGGATAGTGTACAGAGGGACACAGCACCGGAAGATGGAGTGATGTGTCGGCAGATCTACTGAGATGACGAATGATGTTGAATGGCGGCAGGACTCTACACTAGGACTGTTGCGCATATAAAGATACAACGACTCTCACAAAGGTTAGATCATTTATTAATATTTTTTGAACCCAGGACGAAGCTGTATCAGACCGGTCCGCACAGTTCCATTCCTTGCCATCCACCTAAACCGCATATACCAGTGTGGTGGTTATTCCACTAATCAATTTAATTAACGCCATGTTGCTTCCCGGAAATACACCACGAGCCTCGCTTCCCTCAGGCAGTCTTCCGCCCGTAGTTGCAGCGTGAACATGCTCCTGCGTTACTCCGCCACGATGACTCTGGAGACTCTCCTCTCGTCCATCCAACAACCGCCGAGGTTGTTCTCAGACTCCGCCTCAGCATCACCGACTTGAGACCGCAGCCTGGAATGCTAGCGTCGAGCCCCCAGCCGGTCCCTCGTCGAGGATCATCGGGAAGGGTATCTCTCTATCGATACTCTGGACACTGGACCGCCACGAGTGCCATCACTGCCAGAGGTTGCCAACTAGAGCGTACCAGGAGCCACACGGGTCACGTGCCTTTATTAATTGAGAATCTGTCTAATGATATTATTGACTAATAAATGTGCCGATGTGTTCAACGCACAACTGTGTTTACATTTCATGGTCCGAATTACGAATCCTTCTTCCACGTTTTCCATACCTTTACACCAGCTTAGAGCCGGTTTAATCGGTGCAACAAAAGCAGTTTTTTTCTTGAATCCCTCGATTTTAAAAATTAGACTAAAATTATAGCCCTGTATCAAATTACATTGCTGACTAGGTTCATGTATCCAATTCTACCGTGGCCAGTCAGAAATTGACTGGCCCAAGAGTCTGGGAAGAATAAGATACAATTATGCCGGGCTCTAATATCATGAAAGAAATGATAGCTAGTCCGCCTTTTGGAGGAGGAATCCCACCTCTCCTGCCACTGATCAAGAGCCGATTCACCCTTATTTATTTATTTCTAACCCTGAGGAGGATCTTTGCCACCTGGAATATACTACGCGATCTCCAGCCCTGATGTCAGGACTGTGACAGTCGTCCTCCAGATTATTTTGGCTCTTCGAATACGGGTCAAGTCGCTAGGCTTAACAGAGGCTAGACCTAATTCGTATTTAATGTACGATCTGATCAGCTCCGTAGAATCTACGGAACCATGACAGTTTTTTTAAGCAAGATCTGATGGCCATCAACTGAAATTCATGGTCGAACAAAAGGACACCAGTAATAATTAAAGCACATACCTACATGTGCTATACCAGTGAGAACGAGGCTGGCGCTGCCCTGACAAAAGGATTCCACTAACATGATAACGAAAAGGGGAAGTATTAAAAGACTGCCTATTCTGTGTGGGAAGATCATAGACAGGGCCTATTGCATAGGAGAACGCGAGTGCAGCTGCCTCGGGCCTCACAATATTAGGGGCTTCAACTTGGAAAGACAATATGTTAAACTAAGGGTCGGCAAACTCATTACTCAAAAGAACCAAATATCAACAATACAACGATTAAGATTTTTTGAGAGCCAAGTTTCTTAAACCTAAACTATACAGGCAGGTATGTTATAAAATTAAGGGTCACATTTCGGTTCTTATGCTTTCGCTATATAGAATGCGCCCTCTTCCGAGATGACGGACCAATCAGAGTGTCCGCATCCCTTTCATAGACAATAAGTCTTCATTTTTCATACCTGCTACAAAAACTCTGTTTTTGCTAGTCATCGTGAGCATCTACCGAAGCGAAATAAACCAAATTTATTCTCGGTTCAGTTCTGGTTTTAAGTATTTGAACCTTACTACTTGAACCAAAGACAATCAAAGGGCAGTTTGCTCAGCGCAACAGTATCATCGTACGACTGCGGAAGTCCATGGCTCAGTGGCTCATTCCATTAATTATTTAAAATAAACACTAATTCTATATAACGTTATTTAATTATCCGATCATAAATGCTAAGAATCACTAAACATTGAAATAAAATCATAAATGAATATTTTTACAATATTCAATCAGTCATCGAGTTGTATTTTTTCGAGTGTACATGAAGACAACTCTTTGATCCTTCCTTGTCATTTTATTGCCAACGTTTTATCAACGCTAATTATAATGGTTTATTAAACTATATCTAATCAAAAATATCACAGCTAAATTAGATAATATACTAAATAAAATTGCACGTTTCACATTCTCACTGCACACACAAATCACGCTCCACAAATACTTTGGCGTAATTTATTAAAACGAATGCCGTCACTGAACCGGCCGCGGAACCAATCTGAATCGATACACCGCACCAAGTCATCCATTTGTCTCCTCTATCCCTGAATTTTGTGGCGACGATTATTTTAATCAGTTGAAAAAATCCGGGCGCTATGATCCACGCGATCACCTACACAAATAAAAAGGATATTATTAAAGAATTATGAATAATATTGTTTTTTTTGACGTACCACTAGAATCATTCCGGCGTCTGTGTCCACAAATATCGGAGACGGGCTTTGAATAGCCGTCGTAATAACGTATGCTCCCGTTACACTGCCTATCAACAGATTGATCACGATGAAAGTGGACGATATGCGTGAAATAAAAAACGGTATAGAACAGATGATGGGACTCGCTATATCGCTCAAAATAATCGATAGATGATACGCCTTGTAACCGTACGGCAATGCGGAATACGATTTTATGCTCGGATATAATCCGTACAGAAAAAAATTCAACGCCATCATGAGTATCAGCCAGCATACTATCGATAAATCCCACTTATCGGATTTCTCATCATCATCACATGATGTTCGATCATTCACGATGTCACTTATCCGTTCTCGCTTACAAATTGATAAATTATTCATCAGAATGAAAGCGATCACACTCAACAACATCATCGAGAATAAGAATAATATAAATTCTTTAGTGCCGAATAGAACTTCATTCTCGTTCAAGTTTACTGCGGTGCTATTGCAATTAGATTCTTTATTGACGCCTTGTACGAGCGATACGATACTCGGTATCATATAGCTTATACCTTCGCCGACGTAATAACTCGTTACGTACATGCCATTGAACGTGTTCAGATACGGATAAGATGTGACGCTGCTCGTGCATCCGTAATACGCTGCGATGAACAATAATATGTACAGCACTGCGCTGTACGACGTTTGATTTATTTCAATGGTTCGATTGTAGAAGAACGCCAGAAGCAATGCGGCGATACACGTTAATATCATCGTGACGTAAATGTAATGCACGTTATTTAATTTATCTCTGAATATTTTCTTGAGTAGCATGTGTATTAAGACGCCGATGTTTGCGAGCTGGACCGATACGTTCATGTACGACGGCAGCGACCATCCCTCCGGTGCATCTCTGACGAGTAGCGCCAGCTGATTATATAGTCCGTTGACGACGATCCAAGGTCCCATTCCGAAAATAATTATCAGCAAATCGAGCAATAAATTGCGCTCTTTTAATTTATTCAAAATTGTATTAAACATTTCGTTTGTTTTTCAGATTCCGTTCGGTGTACGTGTTCAAGAGATGAGATGTTTCATTGAAGTAACGACTGAAACAAAAATATTATCTTTAACGTGACATTTATATTACAATATGTGAATGCATCTATCTACCAGCACGACGACGTATGAACCAGCTTGTCAAACACAATGATAATGATATTATACCAGCATTATGTACGGATATTATTTTTTTATGATATATCCATATATTTTATGATTTTATATGAGGTGGATTGTTTTCACTATATAGAAACGTAAAATAACATTATTTTTAACAACAATATAGTCAACCGTAAAAAGGTATCATAAAGGTTATCAAAAAAGAGGTTCTCGATCAGATTCGAAAGGCTTTTAAAACATAAAAGAAAATAACATATGAGAGTTCGATGCAAATCATTAAACAATTATTAATAACCGTATTATGGAATTATAATTATTTGTTCTAAGCTTGATAAGATAAGAAAACAAATATGTACCGATTAGTATTAAATCTTGGCAATAAAACGTAGAATGCCGTAATTACACTCTGAGCTCATACGCTAAAGACAAAACAACATGATGGAACGTTTGCAAATGATGTATCGTAGACGTATATCATTTTAACGTTGGTAAACTACTCATTGAAATGTACTGAGGCAAAAAATGATTTATTTCTTCGTTTTGAGGTTAAATTCGGGATGAGACCTTTATATACTATATTTAGATACTTTCCCAGAAATCGTTGGGTGTATTGTGATATAGAGGTAAGCTGTTTATCGCGACCCTGGTGAGTGCGGATACGTTATAATGCAATATTTTTTTAACGTGTAAAGAATTTCATAAACCAAAACTCTTTTAAGATGGATTTGAAAAACATGAGAAAGTTTTAAAATAAATAAAGGTCGGTTTCATTGGTTGAGAAAACTATCAAATTTGCTCTAATCCCTAAAATGATATGGGCAGACATTAAAAATATTCCAAGAGTCCCGTGAATTCTTGAATATCAACATGTATGTATATTTCCATAGAGAAGAAGATTACTTCTGGATTTAAAGGAGTAAAGGATCGTTTAACTCTTCTTCTCGGCGGAAATGCATCCGCAGAAACTCCTCGTGACATGAAAGGTTATTCTAAAAACAATTTGCCAGATTTAGACGAAGAAACTTCAAGACATCTTCTGGAACTTGAGACTCTTTGCATTGATTATTCCGTTGATCTAGTATTCTTAACTCCGAATATCTTACACCCTATAAATCAAGGTCCAATAGCCACATTCAAAGCTTATTTTTGAAGAAACACAATGCGCCACATATTTAAGAAACTTCTGGAGGTAATAAGGGATGACTTTTGGGTTTGGTGGAAACGATATAATATAATATAATCGATGAAGCATGGAATGAAATCATCCAGTCGAGTATGAAGGGTATTTGGAAGAGGATATTACAAGACATCGGTCTTTAACCCTTTATAGGACGAGGCTATTTTTTGCCTTTTTGATGAAAATTCGATTAATATTCGTCTATGGAGCTAGGATAAATTATTTAAAAAAATCGTAATCTTTTGTAATAAGCTCCAGGGGGATGTCAATTATAATACCATCTAACGTTCAGGAAAACAATTAACTGTGAATTCAATTGTTTTACAAGATTTTTACTTAATAAACATACGAAATATTATTAAATATAATTTATTATTGAAAATTAATTAAAAAAAAAGAGAAGAAAAATACAAAACATATACATAATCATTTTTGTGCAGTAATTATTCAGTGATTTGCCGAGATTTACATGTCTAATGGAGTTTTTTTTTATTTTTAGCCCTTTGGATTATCTCATTACACCTTGCATGGGACTTTGGATAGCTATTTCCACTGAAACGCCTAATTAATTCGTCGGAAAGCAGGCTTCTAAAATTCAGATGAGTCATCGGTTTTTCTTTATTTACTTTCGTTGTTTCACGATATAAAATGTAACTATTAACAATAGTGGCTTCGGTGAAATAATATAACAATTTCAACGACCATCGTTTCGATTTCCATGATATATTATAGGCAGACGTCAGTTGGTCGAAACGATCCACACCTCCATGTCGTTGACTGAAATTCATTGAAGAAAATTGGTTTGGAACCCCTCCGTTCTTTGTCCAAGTATAAGAATTATTGGTATTGGAGTTGTCATTTGAGAGAGGCGTATTTAGTTCCTCACTGGAGCTGCTACTATATTCAAGAGGCGTTTCCTAGACATTATCGGGATCTGCCACCGTATCATCACTATAGTCTAAAGACGTGGTAACTCCGATTGCTTGCGACGTTCTATTAGTTGATCTGTCTGTTGTAGACGTATGTTGGGAAAGTGTCGATTGGTGCTGGTAAACAATCTTCTGGATCCGAATCATCAGCCATTTCGTCATTTACTCTGTTCATATAATATTCAATATCCTTTTCAGTCAACGATCACCTGTAATCGTCTGCCATGTTCTGAAAGGGTGTTAAAATTAATAAAAGATGTTTTGGACATCATTTAAACTCAAATCAATACAATAAAAACGTAAATAAAATATAATACGTCCTCCCAAAAACCAACAAGAAATATGTCCAAAAACTTTTAGGTTATTTTCTGATTTTATCATCCAATAACATGTCAACCCTGTGTTACCGAGGCTCAATTTTAGTTTTAAAATATTATATACATCCATAGCTTTAGCAAAAATATAACATTACAATGAAATACGTGATAAAAACATTCCAAAATTTAAAATTAGTAAACATCTAATCTGTCAAATTTGACAAATGGGTAAACACTTTTGACAAAGTACTCGAAACTACGAACAAAAAACACTTTTTTAGTATTTAATACTAAAAAAATATTAAAAAATATAAATCTAACCTGTTTTCACTCCAAAGACGGTTTTTATTCGAAAAAATCAGAGCGACAAGTCGAGACACGTCCACACTGCGCAAAATCGCGCGCGAGAATGGTCATTGGTAAATATGGTTACCACTTTCTTTTGTTTATGTGACAACTCCCATGACCGGTTTCAATCAGACCTGAACTGGTATTTATATTGGCCACTGTCTGTTTGCCAAATCCATAGAGATTCATATATCATTTTAGATGGAAATTAGTAGATATTGACTTTTATTGAAAGTGGTACGTATATTTACCACTGACCTATAAAGGGTTAAGCCATGTCCCAAAAATGTAATTGTCAAAATCATTGAAAAGGCTCTTTCTCCTCAAAAACATTGCATGAAGTTGTTAGAAGAAAGTGACGAAGATCTTGAGGGATTGAGTTCTGTAACAACGGTGAAGAATCATTAATGAGAACCTTATTCCATCCATAGAACCACATCTATCTTATATAAACGACTGCATCTTCCATGACGATTCTGCACCATGCCATCGGGCTAAAACGGTAAAAGTTTCCTTAAAATATCAAAAAAATGCTCAGACCAACGTATACTGAATATTACAATTCAAACTATAGACCGTTATTCATCCTGCTTATATCCCTTTCTGGCCAACCCCTTGCATGCTTCACCCTGGCAACACTGATACTTAGAATTAATTATCCTACACGGCCTCTCCTAACGAATCATCCGTCCTCGGATGAGGTACGGGTCATGCCAATGTTGTATTTGGCTAGCCCAAGTGATTTTTCTCTGCTCTTCGCTGTACTCGGCCTTTAAACATTTTACTCGCAACACTCATCCAACCTTGCTTTCTTTCGTCGAAAGTTGCGTTCTTTATCTCTCAATACCAATAAACCTTTGTCTTCTAAATTAAGATTCACTTATTGTCACATGAGTTTCACTTAACACTTGGCTTTTGTGAGTCAAACTATTCCGATGTTCTCCTCTACAATTGATTGTTCAACTGATGACAATATAAATCAGTTTCATCCTCACACAATAAAATTGCTCCTTCTGATGGCAGCGGTTTGTTATCAACTGATGGCAATGGCTTCTCTTCAATCTGCTGGTGTTATAAAATCAATGGTCACATTTCGTGTTCTTATGCTTTCCGAGATGACGGACCAATCAGAGCGTCCGCATCCCTTTGATAGACAATAAGTCTTCATATTTCATACCTGCTACAAAAACTCCATTTTTGTCAGTAAGCAGTTGGTCGTTGTCTTTTCGACAGTCGACAGGGTGACTCGCTCACGCTGTCATGTCCATCACATCTCCGTGATTTCCCTCGTACCATAGATACGTCTCTGGGATCCTTATCATCAGCTCGTACCGGAGATTCGTCTCTGGGATCTTTTCATCACACTGTGGTGGTTATTCCACGTGTTTGGGCCAACGTCATGTTGGCAACAATACGCGGCTCCGGAAATCTACCACGCTTCCCCCGCGCAGAGCTCCGCCCGCAGTTGCAGCGTGGACACGCTCCTGCGTTACTTCGCCATGACGATTCTGGAGACTCTCCTCTCGTCCTTCGTATGGCCATTTATTCCGACACCGATCTTATAATCAGCGCAGCCAACCAGATCAGCCAGGACTCCGCCTCAGCATCCACGACTTGGGACCGCAGACTGGCATGCTTGTCGAGCTTCGCTACTCCGTGCCCCCCTGTAGCCGGCCCTCGTCGAGGACTAGAAGCTAGGCAGGTGCCTCTACGACACTCTGGGCTCTCGACCGCCAGGAATGCTGTCATTGCCAGAGGTCGCGACAGAGAGCGCACCAGGACGTCGCTCGATCACGTGCTTATTTCATAACCCAACAGCTGCCTCGTAACTATTCTTTATGATTAATAAACGTGTCGATGTATTCAACTAAAACAAACCAGGCAGATTTCGTCCACCGGCGAGATTAAAGGCTCGCCATGGTCCGAGTCACGAATCCTTTCCACATCCTTTACAACACCTATTATCGAACTGACGACACCTGCAAATTCTTCAATAAACATCAATATCAAAACAAAGCGTGTTTTCACTTGATCTCGATCTTCGAAGCGATCGTCAACTACACGCGTCACGTGCCTATCTTTATTAACTGAGAAGCTATATGTCCTTCTGATATTATGGTTTAATAAATGTGTCGATATGTTCAACGTTATAACTGTGTTTACATTTCATCCACCGGCGAGAGTAAAGGCTCGCCATGGTCCGAGTCACGAATCCTTCTCCACGTACTTCCATACCTTTACAGTCCTTTATATAAGCTCGCTCTTTATTAACCCTTTCAATGCGGCGGGTCTAAACACGATTCTGCATCTGAGTGCGGCGTCGTTTTGGACCAAATTATTTTTTTGGCGATGTAATTTTGTATTCACCGTTTACCGCTATATTAGACCATTTTCCTATAAGAGATTTATGCAAACATGTTGATTAGGATATGTTCTTCCATCTCAACAAAAAAAATAAACTCGATTCGCTTTATTTTCGTAATAATAAATCGAACAAAATATCAATTGCTCAAACAGAGATTAAGTGAGAAAAAAATGGGAATGCGAATCAAAATCAAAATTGCTAAATGCAATTCTTCTTTATACTCATTACATCCGTACACGTGTATGTGGGAATATACGGCCGTGGAACACCCTAACAACCCTGAGCTGGAGATACGTCACCGATACTACTGCGGAGAGATTTTACCGAGACACCACGCGCGATTTGAATCGTGACTATCTGTGTTTACATTACATGGTTCCTATAAATTTCTTGTGATATGTTGTATATTTATTGATAGCTGTGTTTATTAGCTGATTTTTAAAACAAACACCAATACTTAACTCGGTCTAGTTTCCATGTAATGACAAGTTAAAGTTTTAAAGAATATCGCGCATGTACGACATGCGGCCGCACCCTGGACACGATTTGTATGCGCATGTACGTCATGCGCCCCGCACTGAAAGGGTTAAGGGCGGAAGGCATAGCGCACAACCGACCCAAAGCTCCGACCAACGTCCACTGAATACTACAATTCAAAATATAGAGCGTTATTCGGCCTGCATACATCCCTTTTTGGCCAACCCCTAGCATTCTTCACCTTGGCAACACTGATACTTAGAATTAACTATCCTACATATATATATATGATATAATTAACGTTGATTCATACTCTAGCTCTGTCTCAATCACGGCAATAAGCATACATTTATTCGAGTAGGAGTCGGTGTAAGTGTTAATTTCCTGTCGTACCATATTTTCGACTTAATAAATCAAGCATTTAAATTTTATTGTGTAAAAAAATGTATTAATTATATGTCATAGAAACTTTAATCATGAGATAAATATATTTTCAGATGAATAATCAAGCGGATTCCTCGGCTTCTTTCCCGGTGTTCATCAGCTCCTGATCGACGTGCGACTGACTCTCGCCTTTAAATCTTCGATAGAGACCCAACACGGATATGAACGGATATCCTATGTACACTGAAAATATTTAAACATTAATACAATCGACATTAATTATATTTTATTAAGTTTTCAGACTCACTGAATAATATCAGAAACACGACTTCGGCAGCGAAAATCATCTCGAATACCTCGGCTTTGGTAAACGGCACTGCCGGAACGACCGATATGTAGAAGATTAAATTTGCTAGCACGATTTGGATTAGTATAATGGCGTATACCACCAACCACGGTATTAACATTTTCCAAATTTTCTATAAAACATAATTCATATTATAAACAAAGTGGTACGCCGATATGAAACATCATCTTGCTTTATTAACAAACGAGTATATGTCCATTTCTGCCCGCTCAGTGGTCCCGTACGGGACCGCGGATTTGCGTCGTTCAATGGCCTGCGGTCCCGTACGGGACCAGTGATTGTGATACATTTTTCAATCGGATTACACTGATTTATGATAATATTGTTCGTATTGCTTACATAAATAATGACTTTAAGATAAATATTTTTGACATTACGAGTAATATAAACATCTATACAATATATATTAATGTGCATGCATGTTTTTATCCATAAATATAAAACTATTCATTTGGGGTGACCGATTCTTTTATCAATACATAAAAATCTGTCCGTTTTTTTTTACCTAAAGAATTTGAAAGCGGGCAAGTTTTGGTGCTGTTAAAAAAAGGTTAAAGGTTAAAAAAACGGCGAAAGATATATGTGGGAAAAGGTTATAATTACGCCTAAGGTACTATGAGGCTGCATTGAAGGGCCGCACGAGGTGTGGCGTGCCGCGGGTTGCTCATCCCTGCCCTACACCCTATTATGCGCATTTTACGCGTATGTTTTGAATACATAATTAATTTCACATCAATTTATGTAAAAAGACAGAGAGAAAAAAAAGTTTTTAATCTGTATTGCTTCTTCTCTTTCTTCTTTTTTCGGCCTCGATGCCTAGCATCCATGGATCCATGGAACAGTCAGTAAATATGGTGTGAAATATAACTGTTACTGTTAACCGATCCGTCACGACGGCTCGAAACCAACGCCGCTGGTCTATGGGGTATATTTTGTATGAATACAGACCCCAAAAATTCAAATCAAGAATTAATAAATTCTTCGACAATACCTTGACATTTTAAAAAAAAAATATTCTATAAATAAAAATAGTTATTCATGATATATATTAGTAGAAAAATCCAAAATATCGATCTAATTACGCACGATATTTTTTCTCGCTCGCACTTGCACATGCGCAACGTTATTTCTCGCTCATATCCGGTACGGAACTATAAAAAAACGTCGCACCCGTGCCGTTGTAGAACAATATTGTTGTTTTTATTATTTTTTTCGAAATTGCGGACAAGTCAATGATTATTTAGTAGGATTTATATTAACACTCAAGGACCCGGTCCCGCGTTAGTGCGGAAATTTTCGTAAACGGTAAACACCCGCTCCCGCAATAACGCGTTATCTAATGCGCTACAAAAGGCTTTCTTTGAAAGTTTTACGACTGCTCTGCATGCCCTTTGTAAAATATGTGACATGTGTATTTATTTATGGTTAAAAATTGTCCTTGAAATAATAGATTATTTGGATCGAAAACTTTCCAGTACTTACACATCAACTCTAACGAATTTAGGTTTTTGTTTATCCATTCAACAAAATAACTTTTTTGGAATATTTATATGGCACAACCCGTCGCATCCTTTATTACAAAGCTAAAATTACCTACATACTACATAAAGATATCTATTTGTTTTTTATCGTCTAAAATACAATAAATCATCATTTTCACAGCCCGAAAATTTTATTTCTCATCTAAATATTCTAATAATCTAATATAAGTATAGTATACGTATAATACTTCTCTTTTGGCCAAATTATCTCCAAAAGGAAAAAAGTTATTAAGAATCGCAAGATCTATAAAAAGATGCGGGTTTAGGTGTAAGTTTCGCCTGAAAACACCGGGTACTTGAGTGTTAAAAGAATTATTCGAGAAAAATCAAAAACTTAGGGTCCCAAATATACCCCATCGGCACGGCTGGGTTAATTAAATTGAGCAAAGGAGAGGAAGTAGCAGTTTTGGGTTGTGGAATTTTATGATAGTTAAATACAAAACATTATTTTACCTTCATGATTCCCCGAATCAACAATGCGTTTACAATTATTTCCAGCACACTCCATGTGATTAAATAAATTGCCGTGTATCCCACCGCTGAAAGAAATGCATTACATATTTTATTCCAATTATAATATAAAATATATTATTATATTAAGATGTATACTGATTGGTTGTTCCTTTCCATGAGTCGCATTTGTTTTATTCTCAACTCGGCTCGAATACATGTAAATCGAATCGCACAATGCTATCGAATATACCACCTGAAAATGTTTATATTAACGTTTTATATAATAATTAATGTTTTATCGCTAGCAATCCAATATCGTACCATTGCGAACGTTCCATATATGATCATACCACGAGCCACAGTCCAGCAGTAAAATTCCTTCGGAAAATGCATCTTCATTTTCAGATCGAATCGTATTATATTGTTTCACTCTCTATAATGCGTTGTTTCCGTCGTCCAACGCTACTAAATTAAAATCTTTGTCCGGGTCTAGAAGTAATATAAAACGTCCCATTAAAAGCGTTTCTCAAAATTTTAGTCCGTATTTAAACTATCTATGCGTATTAATAAAAACACGTCTGTGGATCGGATTAATTATGTAAAGGTTATTGGGTTGTTCGGAAAGTCATTTCGTTTTTTCTCCAACAGAGGACTTAATTATATTGTTTCAGAGCCAACTTCACACTTAAGTCGCATAATCATTATATATTTCGACAGCTAATATAGCAGGGCTTGCTTGTGAAGCGTTCGATTGATTCTATGCAGTAGTTTTTGGTCGATACCCTTTCAAATATGGAAAGTGAAAAGCAGCATTTTCGGCATATGTTACTTTTTTACTATCGAAAAGGTATAAATGCTGTTCAAGCAAGAAAAAGATTATCCGATGTGTATGGAGATGCACCGCCGTTCTGGAAGGCCAGTTGAAGCTGATGAAGACACAATAAAGGCATTCATTGATGCGAATCGGCGAATAACAATTCGTGAGATCGCTGAGAGATTAAATTGATCGAATTCGACCGTTCATGATCATTTGAAATGCCTAGGTTTAATCTCAAAGCTCGACATATGGGTTCCTTATGTTCTTACGGAAAGAAATTTGTGCTGACGTCTGTGATTTGCTTCGCAAACGTCAAGAAAATGATCCATTTTTGAAGCGTATCATCACTGGAGACGAGAATTGTCTTCAATAATCTTAAACGCAAGAGATCATGGAGTAAAAAAGATGAAACTTCGAAAGCAAAAAAAGGTGATGCTATCTGTTTGGTGGGATTTCAAGGGAATCGTCTTTTTTGAGCTTCTACTGATTAAATACAACGATCAATTCTGAAGTGTACTGTCATCATTGACAAATTGGAATGATCTACTTTAAACAAAAAAGGTCAGAATTGATCAATAGAAAAGGTGTAGTGTTCCACCAAGATAATGCGAGACCTAACACAAGTTTGTTAACTCGCCAAAAGCTTTTACAGCTTGGATGGGATATACTGCCACACCCATCATATTCTCCTGATCTGGCATCTTCTGATTATTATTTGTTCCGGCCTCTACAAATTTTTTTAGACGGTAAAACCTTTACTTCAAATGAGGAGGTCAAAATTTACCTGGATCGGTTTTTTGCCAGCAAATAACAAAAAAATTATAAGCGTGGAAGCATGCTACTGCCAGAAAAATGGCAAAAGGTATTGGATCAGAATGGACAATATGTATGTAACGTCGGAGGAAAGCTGGAAAATCGGTTTGCTTGGTCTATGACAGTGGTTCTTAACCCTGTTGGAGGTACTGAACCCCACCAGTTTCATATTGGCGTTCACCGAACCCCTATAACATACGTCGTATCATTTTTCATAATATCGTACAATAAGTCGGGTTTGTGTTTTGTCCTTCACCGAACCCGGGAGACTCACTCACCGACCCCCTGGGGTTCGATCGAACTCAGGTTAAGAACCACTGATCTATGACATAAGTAGGACAATTCAGCAGTGAGCTAATGCGATGAGAGCATGGGTGACGACATATTTGGTTTATGGAAACATTAACCCAAATAATGGTTCTTGAAGGATCCCGGCATCCAAGATATTGGCAAAGCTTCTTCTCTCAAAAATCTTCGAGCTGTGGGTTGGCGCAGTACATAACCCCCTTGTACTGTGCGAGTTGCCCTTATGGGCGCCACCTCACTACCATTGTGCTCATTCGCGTGTGCTTTTTCTTCCGCCAAATATGTAGACAGGTGCTCTCGGAAACTCTCTGGTAACCAGAGCTATTGCTCTGCTCAATCACTTGGCCGACTACTACCACTAGGCCGACCTGAAAGAGAGGAAAATACCTTCGGATCTATATGCTATTATCCGTAGCTATTTATCCGACAGAGCAATTGTGATGGATGCTGGGAATGAACTAGTCTCCTCTCTTATTACTATGGGGTGCCTACAGGACTCCGCTCTCGGTCCGATCTTGTGGAATGTACTTTTCGACGGGGAGCTATGAATACCTCTACAGGCTAACTGCGAAGTGATCAGCTACGTTGACGACATCTTCATGCTCACTGGCGGGAACATTCGAGATCGACTCGAAAACCGTGCAAACGACATGCTACATAACATTAGTGCTTGCGGCTCAACTAACCGACTCAAATTTGCGCCCAACAAATGCTTTGGCGTGCTCATAAAAGGCCAGCTGAAGCGACCCCCGTGCATTGGACTTACTCGTGACCGCAACATCCGCGGCTCTATGCAATACCTTAGGATTACCTTGGATAACAATCTTGGAATGATCTGCCACACTGGATAGATACTGGAAAAGGCGAAACACGCCATCAGATGCTTTAGCAGGGTCGCTGTTGCCAACTGGGGTATCAAATTCAGAATACAATTAACCCCCCACTAACACTAAAATCGTGACCGTGTAAGTTGGGATAGTGTTATTGGGCGTAAAGCCTAGCACGTGTCGAATACACAGACGCTAGCCAACGTTTGATTGTATGCACCGCACAGACGGCCGCCCGGCTGTGTGTTTGCAGCCGAACCCGTGTCAAATGAATAGTCGGCCTTGTATGTATTCGTCGCAATGCAACGGCGTGAATGCGACCGTTCAAGTTGAGGGTTGACGGCAAATATTTTAACTCAGCGTGCAATTCGGGATAGTGTAATTGGGGGGTCCATTGTAATCAAGAGCTATTATAACGCAATATTCGTCTCCATCGTCAAATATGCCGCCAACTTCTGAGCCCATAGGGCTAGCATATGAACAATTTGCCGACGCCTTCTCTCAGTTCAGAGATTACCACTGTTGATGCTCACCAGAGCGTATAAGACCTCCGTCCACGGTGGCTCTTGCTGTCCTGGCCGGAGTGCTGCCCCTGCACTTAGAGCTTCAGGTTCGTTCTGCACTATGGCTGAATACAAGAGGGTTTGAGGCCCTTATTGACGGTATTGCCATCTCCCCACCTGTGGACGACTTTCAGGACTGGTCACCGCATAGAGCAGCCGTCTACCGTACGGCTGTGAACACAACGTTGTTCGCAGTTTAGCCCTACAGTAGGAATAGCCGTACAGAAAACCTCTACTAGAGAATCCCCTTACTGTCTTGGTCGAGGCTTTGATGTTAAATATCGCCATTTCGTTGATCATTTGTATGAGATTTTATAATTTCATATAACGGATTAACTAATGACGGTATTTTATCAATTTTTTTTTCTTTATCCTTGCATATTTATACGTTATTTTTTTATATATTTTTAATTTATACTTTTATATATTTGTATGCGTGATTGGCGACCTGAGTTATTCTGTAATGCCAATCACGCATTGTCTATTTTTGTATGATAAATAAATAAATAAACAGTGTCAGAGCTTTTCGACGCGAGCCACAGATTAAGCTTTCATACTAGTTGGTACACATACCAATTACATGATTGAGTCAATTTGGCAAATGAATGCAAGAGTAAATTAGGAAATATCATACTTATATATAAATTCTTGATGATGTCATTTTTGAGGATCGGATGACATAATATTGTTATAATTTCCTTTGCTAAATATTAGTTTTAGCTCATTTTTGTGTTGTAATCCTGGATGAGGATCCAGCACCATTCTTTGTCTCACCCGATCCACAGTCTAATATATTAAAACTCTTGGGATGCCGATAGCGTAGAAACATGTCAAGGATCGAGATAGTTTCAATGAGAACAGATTCTTTTTTACACATTGAGAGTCATGGCTGGAGAATCAGAAGCGTTTGAAGCTCTTCAGAGCTCTCCTCTGATGAGAGAGTTAGCATAGGCTTATTCCTGCTGCAGCACCTGGAGCTTTCTGGCTTCCTCTGCCTCTCTGTTTTAATTTTTTGCATTTGTAAGGAATAAGCAAGAATAACCTTCCACGTTGAGTACCCCTGGTTTTATCGTTTTTCCTATAAGAAAAATAAAAGGGTCACATTGGGTATGGACGTAGAAGGGAAATCCTCGCGCTATTATGCGACCCCGACTCCATTGGCCCCAGCGAGTGAATTCATGTGGCCAGATTGTGCGGCGCACACAGGCGCCTGAAGATTAGGTGCGCCAAGAGGCGCTAAAATAGAAATAAAAATCTTTTTCATTACACGGTTTTTTATTGTAGAGGAGGAGGTATATGGGTGTCCATTAAAGTTCTGCACACAGGTGCTGAACACTGTTGCAGGCAATGGCTAGGTAATCCTGGTTCTCAGCGAGGGTCTCAGCGAGCAAAACTAATGATTTTGTATGCAGTTTAACGGCCGAAGGCGTGCTGCCAAGTCGCAGCACATTTGTCTACTTGAGCTTATAATAAATAACGATATATAATTAATTAGTATTAATTTTAATATTTATATTTATAGATTTTATTTTATCGTTATCATAATGATCAATAGTGTTGAAAAAATTCCTAAATCGTAGACATTCCGGATAGATATGAAATAAATCAATAATTGATATAAAGAGAAAATCAATAGTAAGAGTTCGCTTAGCACCGGTGTAACAGAGGTAGAATACGTTGAAAAGGGACGGTCAAATAAACGGTCGCTATTGCAAAAATCAATAAAAACATATTCAAACACCAACAATTATATTATTTATACACAGAATCCGCCTAGTGCGCGGTGTGGCTAAGACAGAATATCTTAGAAGGGGACGGCAATATAGAAGCAAACGGGCGCAAAATATAGAACATGAAAAAACATATGTAAGATTTGAATATTAAATATTTAAAGTATGTTTATAAACGGCCGGCGGGATATCGTATACGTGCCTGAATGAATTGGGCAAGGCGTGCGCTATGACCGCTGCACGACCTTGCACGTGCGCGACCGCATACAGTACCGTCGCCAAAAAATCAATAAAATCATATTACAACAAAATAAGAAACTGAGACCAGAGGCTGATAGACGAACAATCTAATCCTCTCAAAATCATAGACCACTGCTGCTCTATCTCCCTCTTGATTTCGTCGGCACGTCTAGTTAATATATCTTTCATAATTAGTTTAGGATTTCAGATATTTCAGGATCAAGATTTCGCCCATATTGGTTTTATCTCCATCTCGATTTCGTCAGCACGTCTAGTTAATATATCTTTCATAATTAGTTTAGGATTTCAGGTATTTCAGGATCAAGAATTCGCCCATATTGGTTTTATCTCCATCTTGATTTCGTCGGCACGTCTAGTTAATATATCTTTCTTAATTAGTTTAGGATTTCAGGTATTTCAGGATCAAGAATTCGCCCATATTGGTTTATCTCCATCGCAGTTTCGTCAGCACGTCTAGTTAATATATCTTTCATAATTAGTTTAGGATTTCAGGTATTTCAGGATCAAGAATTCGCCCATATTGGTTTTATCTCCATCTTGATTTCGTCGGCACGTCTAGTTAATATATCTTTCTTAATTAGTTTAGGATTTCAGGTATTTCAGGATCAAGAATTCGCCCATATTGGTTTTATCTCCATCTTGATATCGTCTGCACGTCTAGTTAATATATCTTTTTTAATTAGTTTAGGATTTCAGTATATAAGTTTAGGTATTCGCATTCATTGTCGAATATAGGAGATACGGAGAAACCAAACAACGCCGATGTCGTTTAAATGGCACAAATCTTGCAACATTTCAGCTGGACCGAATTAGGTTTACTCGCAGTGCAATTTCAGGAATTTCTGCTAGACGCGACTTAGCTTTATTCGAAGTGCAATTTCAGGTATTTCAGGTTCAAGAATTTGGATTTAAATTTAAGATTCTCCCGCCTTTAAAGGTATTATCTCCATCTAGCTTTTGTCCACCCGACTGGTGACATTTTATTACAATTTTATTTTAATTTCAGCATATTATTTCAATTTTCAATTGGATATGGCGGTGCAGTTAGTGGGCCACTCCGATTTTTTCCAAGGACGTTGATTTCTCTCAAGTACGACAACAGGCTCCTTTTCCCAGTCAGTAAGCTAATATTAAATGTTTTTGAATTTTTTTTTTTTGTAAATAGAATCTAAGTTGTGTTTTTTTTTTCAGTGCGTGAAGTGTGTAAAGTGTGTGAAGTGTGTGAAGTGCACGTGAAAGGTGTGGACGGAGTTGGACTTGGGCCGCCTCTGGCAACTACATGCAGAGGTAGGTCTCTCAGTTGAATTATAAATTAATTAAATTAAAAACAAAAGTTAACTGTTAAATTTTTGTCTTAGTTTGAGCCAGTAGAAGAGAGCTCATAACAACGCAAAGGTAGGATTAAAGCCTAGCTGGGAGAACTGGATACGGTGAGTCAGATATTTATTATTATTTGTTACAGGGCATTTGTTTGCTTTGCAACGACTTTTGGAGAGTTGTGCAAAGCTACTTTTTCCTTTCCCTTTTCCTCTTTCAAAAGATTAGACAGTATTATTAACATCACGCGTTTCAAGAAAAAACTGCTTTTGTTGCACCTATTGAGCCGGTATATGCGGTGTGGGTGGTTGGCAAGGGATGGAACTGTCAGACCGGTCTGACACAGATTCATCCTGGGTACAAAAGCATAATTAATTAAAATTTTTGTTTAAAGTGTTGTGGCGGTCGCGGTCAGTGTTTTGTTCCGATCTGTGTAAAGTGTAGTGCGACTGATGTCAGTGTTAGTGTTACATGAAGAATAGAACTGGATTCGGTGAGTCAGATATTTATTATTATTTTAACCGATGTTTGCTGCGGCGCGAATTTAAAAGAAAGTGAAATAATCGCGAAAAGACTCGAGAACCATTTGGATTCGTTGGCGGACATGGTCAAGTGTTTTTGACCCGATCTGCAACGTGTTGTGGCGGTCGCGGTCAATGTTTTTCAGGTATTTGATTATTGCAATTTAACTAATATTTTTAGCGTATTATTACAATTTCCAGTTGGATATGGCGGTGCAATTGGTGGTTAAATCCGATTTTCCCCGAGGACGTTGATTCTCTCGGGACGTTGACTTCTCTCAAGGACGACAATTGGCTCATTTTCCCAGTAAATATGCCAATAAAAAAAATAAAAGTATATCGTGTTTTTGTAAATATTTCATTTATTTGTAAATAAAATTAAAATTGGGTTTTTTCTTCCAGTGCTTGAAGTGTGTGAAGTGCGTGCGTGATGCTCACATAGTAACACTTCTTAGAGGTTCACAAACGATTAATAGAACACAGTCAGCCCTTCTATAATGTTTCCTCTAAATCAGTGTTGTCCAACAGAAATCGTTAGTGGGCCGCATAAAAAACAATTTATAGGGCCAAAACAAGAACTTCGCTGATGGGAGATCTTCCTATCTCCTATAAAAGCTAAAACAAATAAAGCATATATCTGATTTCTTGTTTGTATGGCAACGAAGGCAATCCATATTGAGCCGGTAAGCGACATGACGACATCACGCGCATGTACGATATCAAGACATCTTCAGGGATGCTACAGAGGACAGTGACACAATTATAGGAGGGTTGACTGTATATTAATGTTTTAAACCGGCATAGTCCGTCCGTATCATTTCTGGGCTCTCGATATTCTCTAGCGGTTCCCGCTAAAAGTCGGTGACATCATCGTCACGTGACTCTCAGGACCGGGTATAAATATGTCCCGTTTTGGAGCCATTTCGTTAGTTATATTCATACATTGGCTCGCGCCGTCATGGCAGCCATCTCCGTGATTTCTCTCGTACCGGAGATATTTCTCCGGGATCATCATCATCTCGTACCGGAGATACGTCTCCGGGATCTTCATCATCGTCTCGTACCAGAGATACGTCTCTGGGATCTTTATCATCGTCTCGTACCGGAGATACGTCTCTGGGATCCTTTCATCACACCTATCATCGAACTGACGACACCTGTAAAATCTCCAATAAACATCATCAATAAACCTGGCGGTATTTCACTTTGTCTCGATCTTCGAAGCGCGATCGTCAACTACCGGACGATCGAACGTTTTGGCGCCAGCGGTCGTGTACCTTTTGTTACGCGACCTCGGGTGCCCTAACATTTTGGTGGCAGCGGTGGGTTACCTTTTTGGTACTACTGTCGCGCGCCCGCCTTAACATTAACATTTTATATTTTGAATAGAATAAATCGATTTATGAAATAAAATATATTTTTATTTTATTCAAATAAAAATTGCGTACACAAAGAAATGTTTTTCATATTAGAAATCAATATCCCATCCCGAATTTTCATCGGCTGGCATTGCGCCTCTCATATTTATCGAAATTGGTCAAATCCTGATTCCCGTCAATGTCCCCAACCAACGGCGCCTTCATGTTTTGATCCTTAAGGCTGTTCCAATCGAAGCCCAAAAACCACCTGCAACAAATCAAAGAATCAGCGATCGATAATCGATGCTAATATTTATATATTTTACGTACTTGTGATTTTTGATGTCTTTGATGCCGCGTTTGAAGTATATCAGTCTTTCATCAGCTATTTGCCGGCATAGCTTTTTGATCAGCAGCTTAGCAGCTTTTGAGATTCTCGAATTCATCTCAATCACGTCGATTCCGCGTATTATCATGTTGTAAGTGTTGATGTCGTTTGAACTGCGGAATGGAGGTTTTCCAACTAGAAGCTCGTGTATCAGTATTCCCAGGGCCCAATAGTCCACGACCCTGTCGTGTCTTGTGCCATATATGATCTCTGGAGCTACATATTCAGGTGTACCGGCGAAGGTAAATGTCTTGAAGTCAGTGTATAAATATTTAGCATATCCAAAATCTACCTGCAAATTGTAAAATCCGTATATTCGTTCCGCAATAATCATCAATTAATATAATATAAAAAAAAATTATTTAACACAAAATAGTATGTTATGTCTAATGATTGAATTTTTATTTACGTACAAAATGGCGACTGTTAATTTATTTGTTTTAATTTGGAAAAATATGATATGGCCGTATCTTCGTTTGGGTAGCAAATAAGATGGCGATTTTCGATCCATTTATTTTTATTTGTCCATATAAGTTTAAAATCATTAAATATTACAAATGATACCATTAACCCATCCGTCACGGAGGCTCGAAAACAACCTCGTCGTCGGTAGGGGGTCTCTCAGAGACCCCAAGTAATTCAAGTCACGATATTGATGAATCTTTGGGGTATAAATTAATCTGACTCCATAATTTCATTTCAACATACAGACATAATGCAGGAAGAATATTATAGATAAAAGCGATCGCGTCGGTTTCACTGCTTCGAAGTAGCGACGTCGATCTGCTTCCAGTTTACAGACTCCCCTAGTCGGTATATTACGAAGATTCTTGTAGCGAAGGGCTACTGATATCGATATGGTGCGTCGCACGGTGAGTCACGGCTTCGGGGGCGTAAAGGACGTTGCACAAAATTACGCTCTGGCTCGAGTGTCTGCAATTTGGGGCCATAATTACCGATCGAAGTCAGCGCTCGGAGGCATCGGAGAGAGCGTGTTTCTTCCCGACGAGCATCGTCAGCTCGGTCGGTATCTTCGGTACACTGGGTTTAGTAGTAAACCCGGACTCTGATGTTTTCGTCTCTGGTTCTAATATGTGCGAGGTTTTATGGGCGACGCCCTTTTTCCTCTTCGATGGAGAATCTTTTGTCGCATGTATCCTTTTATTGTTTTTTTGGTCGGAATTATTATTATTTTTTTTTCCAATGGTACATGGTACATATTTATTAAACAGCAAAAGAACGAAAAAAATACATAAACAGGTGAGACCCATAGTTAAAAATGAAGAGTAAAGAAAAAACAGAGAAAGCAAATAGCAAACAAAAAAGAAAAACAATATTAACAGTGATAAGAAAGTACCAATGGAGTGGGTAGATATGAAGTTGTACATTAAATGAGGTGAATCTACTCGCTAGTTGATTAAATACTTAGTCCACACGCCCCCCGGCCAGCCCTCGATCCTTGGCTCCGCGTGACTCAGTCACCTGGATTCTCTTTATAGAGTGTGCCTTCGGTCGAGGGCCTGTCAGGCTCGTTTGACCATGATCTTGGATCCCGTCACTAGCGGGATCTGATGGATCCCGTCGCTGGCGTGATCATGCCCTGATATCGTAAATAAAAAGTAAAGTAAATAAATAGTAAAAGTAGGATTAGAATTAAAAGTGAAATAGAATGGAAGAAATATAAATAAAAAATATAATTACATGAAAATGGTAAAGATGAAACTAAGTAACTAAAGTAAAAATAAAAATAAAATTAAAAATTAAAGAATAAACTAAGTATAATATAATATAAAATAATAATAATAATAAATGGTTGTATGAAGTATGCGGCATGAGTGTCAAATTATAAGAGTATTGCACTAATGTAATGCGATGATGCATGCAGAACAAATAAAACTAAAACTAAGGCAGGCTGAGCAAAAGCAGAAGCAAGCGATAAAGAGTAAAATAAAATTATAATAAACTAAATATAATAAGTGGTTGTATGCAGTGTGCGATATGCGCTACACATGCCATAAGAGTACATAATATATATATATATATATATATATATATATATATATATATATATATATATATATATATATGGTGCATAAATAAATCTGGTCTCCTGAAACAGTTTCTCACCACGGAGCCAGTATGCCCTGGGAAGGAAGTTCCTAATCTTTTGATTAATAATTGGTCTAGTCTCGATACTTTCACTTCTCTTCCTTCTTTCTAGGGGATAGCCCTCTCTGAGGAGGTCTTTTCCACGATGAAAGGATTGCTATTGCGCGACAGGGCTAATAATCACTTGCGACCGGCTACTTGAGACTCGTTTTGGGCAGATGTGCATATATATGCCTGTGTATCTATATAGATGTGTGTGTGTGGTCGCTCGCTGCTCGTCACTCGTGACTCGTTAAAAGCAGATAACGCCTTAGAGAAAAGAACAAACGAATACCGAGGCAAACCCCCTCCTACTTGCCTGGACACAGTTGAGAGGGTAAAATCCGATACCAACATGGTAGAAAATGTACGTCCAATGCCAGGAATGGCCAAGAGAGGGAAACTCTTTATAAAAAACCGCATACCAAGACGGCTCGGGTCCCCGCGGTATGGACACGAAAGGGGAGCCCTCGCGTCACGTGTAAGACTTAGGTTTCTTTGGCCTCGACTACCATGCGAGAGTTTGGTAAGGTCCATGCCCTCAGCGAGTGAGAGCCTTGTGACTGGCAAATGATGATGATGATGATATATATATATAGAAGAGTGAGATAAACTACATAAATACAATAACACTAATACTTATATAAATTATTGCACTAGTGTGATGGTGCATGCGGAACAAATAAAACTAAAACTAAAGCAAGTTGAGCAAAAGCAGAAGCATGCGGCTATAGTATATTACCAAGTTATATAGAACAGTTTAGAAATTAAGCAGGCTGAGCAAAAGCAAAAGCAAGCGGATATGATATAGGATACATTTTTATAATTTAATAATTTAAGAGAGAGAGAAAGAAAGGTGGATGCTAAGTCTAATATGCTCTTTTTAATGTTAGCTAATTTCACGCACAAGTACAGTTTTCGGAAGAGGGACTATGTGGTAGAGGAGGGAGTATATCGGATTGTAGGTTGCAAGGGAGGATATTAGCAGTTATTTTGAATTTAGGAGGGTTATCGTAAAATGGGATAGCGTATTTCTTTATTGTGTTGATGAGCGGAAGGTTTCGTAGGTCGGACTGTATGTCCTTGTTTCTGATGAACCAGGGGGCGTTTTGATGTTTTTCATATGTTTTGTTGGAGCGCTTCCCTTTCAGGTCCATCTCCTTTATCGATTTAATGTTTTTCTTAACCCCTAAATAATCAATTTATTTACCGCAGCGTACGTGCTAATTCAAATTAGCTAGAAATGCATGATTTTACCCTCCAATAAAAAAGTGATTTTTAATTAATAGAATTATTATGTAATTTATAATTGTTATAATAATAAAAAATATGAATATTAAACTCAATTAAAGCAAACGTTTAATAAACGTACAAATAAGCGAATATTTTTATCAAAGTGAACCACAATTTCATTCCATAATCAGGGTCATACACATTTGAATGAACTCGTGTCAGCATTCCCAGACAGTGTGCCAAAACTAATGAACCGAGTTTTTTAATTTTTAATTAGTAAAAAATGAATAAATCACAAATCAAAAACAATATTATACATGTTTTTAATTCTGTTTTCCAAAATATATATATATTTAAAAAAAAAAAAAAATTTTTTTATCTAGAGTGGTAAAGGTTAAGGTTTGAATATTTAATATTTAAAGTTTTTTTGTAAACGGCTGGCAGGATATCGTGTACGTGCGTGAATGGATTGGACAAGGGGTGCGCTATGACCGCTGCACGACCTTGCACGTGCGCGACCGCATACAGTACCGTCGCCAAAAAATCAATAAAATCATATTACAACACAATCAATTATATTATTTATACACAGAATCCGTCAGTGCGTGGTGTGGTCGAGACGGAATATGTTAGAAAGGGACGGCAATAAAACCAAACCCGTCAGCTATTGCAAAATCAGTAAATTCACTAACACCATCAATTATATTGATTAGTGGTCATTGCGCATATGACCGCTGCACGACCTTACACGTGACCAATCGCATACAGTACCATCGCTTATGTGGGCGTAAGATCTTATCGACTAATGTTTTTGTAAGCAGTTTAACGGCCGAACGCGTGCTGTCAAGTAGCAGCACATTCGTCTACTTGATCTCGAATTCATTGGGCATTGCTTTTGTGTTACATATTTTCGTAAAAACAGGTGACTAGATTTTTTTTGGGTAACAATAATATAACAATTTGTTATATATAAAATTACAATAAATAATTATTTATTATTAATTTTCATATTTATATTCATAGATTTTATTTTATCGTTATCATAATAAGCAATAGTGTTGAAGAAATTTAGATAAAATTTAAAAAAAAAGACTCTATTTTTGAATAGAAATTGGATAGAGCACGCCCGCCTATTCCAAACTTATTTAGTAAACACAAGGATAAAAAAAGATGAAATTTCCAGATTTATTTTATTCCTCATACTTGCATACATTTAAAATTACATTATTTTTTTTCCACATTAAGCACACCCAACATCAGCACCCACCGTACGCCACTGGTCGCCACATTATAATAGCGATAATAAAACTTGAAAGCCTTTATTTATTAATGTTTTAAATACTCAACCTATGTGACCCGCCACATGGATTTAATAAAAAAAAATATCAAAATTGACCCACTTGGGAAAGAGTTTCGCCATCCCTGCCCTACGCCCACATAGACGATGGTACTGTATGCGGTCGCGCACGTGTAGGGTCGTGCAGCGGTCATAGCGCACGCCTTGCCCAATACATTCACGCGCGTATACGACATCCTGCTTAAAAAATACTTTAAATATTAAATATTCAAACCTTAAATATATTTTTTCATGTTCTATATTTTGCACGGTGCACACCTAGCACACCCTGAATAATCGCCCCTGATAAAAATAGACCACTTATAAACATTTCACTATTTTTAATTCTAATAATAAAAATAGTTATTTAACTGTCATTTTGTTGTTGTTTGTATTTTTAAGACGAATCACATTACCCTTTTGAAAAAAAAATATATATTAAGTATGGCCAATGTGCTGCGTGTTTAGACCAAGCTTTGGCAGGCACGTCTATTTGACAGATGGCTGGTGGGGCCACGCCGGCTCCTGCAGAGACGGGCGATGCACTCAAGGCTCGAGAGAGGAGGGAGAGGACTCGTCCTCTCACTAAAGTAATATAAATATTTAATCTATATCTTAAGATTAGTATTTGCATTTGTTGACAAAACAAGATAATTGTACAATGTCAAACTTTATTTACTCCAGATTATTAAAATATATATGTATTTAATGTTATTTAGATTGTTTGTCGAAGACTACCTCCAACGATGACAGAAGAATCGTTTATGGAGCAGGTTTCGCCGATTCCCGATCATGACTACTTTTATTTTTCTAAACCAGATACGTCATTGGCTCCGAATTTATTCTGTCGAGCATACATCAATTTCTTAAATGAAGACGACATCTATATATTCAGAGATAAATTTGACGATTATATATTTTTAGACGATAGAGGTATGTTATTTCAGGATGTATTGTACGAAATGTAAATATTATTAACGAAAAACGATCGATTGTAGGTATTGAGTATCCAGCTATCGTCGAATATGCTCCGTTCCAACGAATGCCGAAAAATCGGCGCAAAAAGGATTTAAAATGCGGCACGTTAGAGACGGATCAAATGTATTTGAACTTTTTGGAAAGTCTCAAAGAGACCGATAGCGATTCTAGAGAGCCAAAAATGGAATATTCGTATCAACCAACTGAAGGTACTTATTGATTATTATTTAAATTTTAATATTAATTATGTCAATAATATTTAATTTGTTATTGTAGAGAAAAAAGAGACGACTACTCCGTTGCTCGAGTTTTTAGCAGCGAGAAAACGCGATGAAAGACGAAGACGCGAGGAACGTCAACGTCGTAGACCTCGAAACCGAAATGCAAAAGTACGTATTAAATTAAATACGACTTTTAAATATCATTAATTATTAATTTATATTTATAGGACGATGAAAATTTTGATGACGATATCAAAAAAATTAAACCACGTGAAAACGATGATGAAAATATGGACGTAAACGAGGACGATTTAGTAGAAAATGTCGATAGCGAAGTTAAAGAAACACAGTTTGTCGGAAAAGGTCGGCCTAAAAGTTACAAAGAACAACGCCGATTGGTAGAAGAGCATCGTAAAAAACCGGATTACGTAAAAAAAGATAAACCCGCTGGCAAAGACAGTAACGATCCGGAAGACGACGAAAAAATGTCTCGTAAAAATAAACGTGAACAAATATTCAAAGATCGGAATAAAGAGCGAGAAAAATTTGCCGACAAGAGAGACAAACCGAGATTTGGTGAAAAAAAATATGATAAAACCGAGTCGAATTATTCAAAGAAGCCCGACGCTAAATCGGATCAGACCGCAAATAAAGTAGCCGAGAAAACACTTCCGATATCCAAAACGGGCATAGTCAACAATAAAATTAAACCATTCACTCAATTGCCACAATATAAATTGTCGGAGATATCAAAAGCCTTCGACGATATGGATAATTCGAATCGGCAAAAGCCAGAAATCGGTAAAGGATTATCGATTGCGGCTGCAAAAAACAAATTGCCAAAAATCGATAATGCAGAAAACACCTCGGCAGCTAAAAAAGACGAAACAAAAGAAATAAAAGAGAATAAAAATGATTTGGGCAAAAAAGAGAATGATAAGAAAGCGGAAAAGTCTCCTGATGTGGATTCCGAGAAGAAAACGCCGACAAAAATCACCGAATGCGATGCAAAACGTAGAAACAGTTTGGAATCAAAGGAAAAAACGAAGAGCCCCGACGATCCCGGCCTCAAACGACATAAATCGTTGGATGAAAAATCCGACGCGTCTTTCCATGACAGACATAAAGAGGGTGATCCGAGACCTGAACGTAGAATTAGAAATAAGGTAGAAAATATTTATAATAATATATTTATACCAATTTTCTCTAATATTAATACTTTTATTATATTTTTTTGTCGCTTTCAGGATCGCCCCAGTCTCGCCATATATCAACCGGGCATGGGAAAATTCAGTAAACAACGAATCGACAGAGAAAAAGACGGATCCAAATCGGGGGATTCTAACAAAATCACTTCATCCAACAACAGCTCTTCCAATTCGCAAGAATAAAAAAATTAACTAAATCAAATTAAGGCTAAAAAATGCATTTAACGCTTGCAAATTTTAAAATAGCTTATTTTTTTATGATTTAATATTTATATGTGAAAAAATCATTATATTGTTATTTTTATTTATACGTATTACGGTATGACGGCTTGTGCGTATGGATTAATTATATTTAATCTTATAATCACTTTATACCTCTTATTTTATCCTTGGCTCAGACCCAACGTTTGCTTTATATTTTCTTTTTATGCTAAATACTACGGTACTTTATACACATGACTGTGTCCGAAGTATTCCATTCTGCGGGGTTTTTTCGTTCGATTGTGATTTGTTTCATATGGATTGAATTCAAAATGGCCGAAAAACAAATGAAATCAGCTGTCAAATGGTAAATTGGGCCATAAGAACTCTTTTAATGACCATATCATTACTATAGTATTTGATTACTCCCGCTCAATTCCGGACCTAATCCCGTCCTCTTAGCTCATGTTGGAATTAATAGACTGAGACTAATTATTAGAAGTGCTATACATGTTCAATCTGTTGTCGTTATATTGTCAATTGACGCCATTATTGAAAATTAATCGTTTAATTTTTTAGCACTATGACCCCTTGTGGGTTTTGGTCTTAACGACTTGTAAAGGTTTGGTGAAACGTGTAAAATATAAAAGGGATTTATGACTCTGACCATGGCGAGCCTTTACTCTCTTCGGTTATATATTGACCAGTGGCGTACGTTTGACTTGATGTTGGGTGTGCTGAATGTGGAAAAAAAATACAGTTTTTTTTTAATGAAATTTTATTATTATTTATACAATAATTCTATTCTTCGTTTTTGCGACATAAATTTTTCTGGTAATATCAATGGAGAAAAAAATACATAAATAAAATACTCGTCGCGCCTCTTAACATTTTGGTGGCAGCGGTGGGATACCTTTGCAATATTGGTACTACTGTGGCGCCTCTTACCATTTTGGTGGCAGCGGTGGGATACCTTTGCAATATTGGTACTACTGTCGCCCCCCCTTAACACTTATTTAATTGGCAAGTATCATCGGCTCAGTGATGCATTTAGTATTCCAAGCAAAGCAAGGAAGGATTATTTGTGAAGGCATCGGATAACTCCGTTAGGGTACTTTCCTGTTATATGCTCACATAATAAAAAAAATAATTTTAAATAAAAATATTTTAAATATTTCATTCATTTGTTTGTTTTCCACAATTGTCAATCGCATACATAATGAACTTATTTGCTATGCCGACTACGGAAAACGAAGCTTTTACATTTTTACAAGACCGAGGAATACTCTCAGACCGTGTTTGTTATTTCTACAAAATCATGACGTACATCTGGTTTGGTTCAAAGAAGAATACTACTCGATTTATTGGCGATGCAGCACAGCAAAGTGTCATAATATGATTAAGTATAAAACTGGAAATTGGCTGGAAGGCAGTCGTCTATCGTTTGTGACGATTGTTCGTTTCATTTATTGCGGGGCGAAGAACTATCGTCGGTAAAGTTTTGCACAGAGCAATTGTCAATGGATAAAAATACACAATTTTAGAAAACATCGAAGGAGGATCTGTAATTTTTTTGGATAGTTGGCGAGCATATAAAACGGAAGAATTAGAAAAGGCCGGGGTTTTTATCATTTGAAAGTTGACTTGCAGTGGAGTTGAGTTGCATACTACTATGTAGTAGTACAATAAAAATAAACGAATGAAATTATTTTCAAATTCATTATTTTTTTTGCGTATAACAGGAAAGTCCCCTTCGTTAGTTATAGTAAAAATAATTAAATAAATAATAGTTTTAAAAATATTTTATTAAAAAACAGTGTACGCACGTCCCGACTTTTATCTTTACTCTAATTAATTTAAAAGTTATGATTCGTTGCGTCCGTGCATAAACGTCAGTGTAAAATTTGTTTAAAACTCATAAAACATAAATAATAATTATAAATAAATGGCACTGTTCGTAACACTATTTTTTTTTATACAGTTTATCGTTATTTAACGTTAAACGAATTGCTTATAAAGTAACTAACTGTACATATTAGAATATATCTTATGAAAAATCCTGGTCGTTATCACCATAAATACTTAATATTAATTCATCGTCTGACTTCTGTTCTCCTCTGCTGAGTAAAGACCCCTCCTAGCATTTACCATCGATTCCGGATAGCCCAATCATATTTTCTCTTGCTATATAGCAACCACTCCGACGGTTAATTTGTGTTCTTTTAATACAATCCCCGTTTCCGCTCGATCTCGTCCTAAAGTTTCAGTCTTTCGTTTCTACAATTTATATATCGGATCGAGTCGTATAATTTCCGTTTTAATCCACATTTATATATCAGCTTTCAATCATATCTCATAAAACGAGACTTAGATTTAGCTAAAATGGATCCGTAGCTCTCTATTCCAGTCGAATAAATGCATCCCAGCATCGAAATGTCTCTCGGAGACAGTTATGCATCGATTACGATGCACCAGAAATTATATATGACTTGATTCAATCGTTCTCAATCCTTTTTCATGTATATTTTATGTAGGATAGTTATTTTATTCATATATACAGAGTCGAGTGTTGTCATCGTATAGATTCTACGGAGCTATGAAGAGCCAGGCCGCTATCGAGGCCAATTCGGTGACGTGTGTGCTACAGGAGGTGTCCGTATCACCTGATCAGATCGTAAATTAAATACGAATTGGCTCTAGCTTCGTCCGATTATTATTGTTACAATCCGCACGCTGACAGCTCGGCTCCCGGGCTCATGGCTGGCAACCCGACACGTATTTGAAGAGCCTAAATAACCTGGCGGACGACCATCACAGTCCTGGCATCAGAGTTGCGACGAACGTGTCTCTGCTGAAGTTCGTGTAGTGTCCTCTAGGTAGCAAAGACCTGCCTCAGGATTAGAAGGCCACTTACGTATGTATGTATGTATATAGAGCGAGCTGTGTATCGATTCTTTCCCAAGAAACTTGGCACATCACGTCCATTCCTTACGATTTTAAACCGTAGGCGTTATCGTACAAACACTCGTCCTCGATTATTCCTACATTTAAATATAAATGTATATATATATATATATTTAAGCGTAGGAATTTTGTTTTAACTGTTCGGTTTCGGTGATTTTTTTGACGTCGTCGATTTTTGTTTTTTTTGCGTTCCGCCTATGCACCACGTACAAGAACAAAACGGCGCACAATAGGAACGAGCCCAGGCTCAGCCCCACGATCATCCACGTCTGTCTCGCCTCCGCCTGCTTCCTCACCTTCATTTTCAATTGGCACTCCTTGTACTTGTCCTTGTCGTCGTCGGTCAGCGTCGTGTCGCATCTTTTGAAATCTAAAAACGTACATGTTAAATTAATTTTATCGAGCGAATTAAATATCGATGGTCTATAAATACCTTCGCTTTCAAGATTGTATATGCTCAATATTTCGGGTATCATCTCGATTTTCATGTCGACGAACCAATTCACCAACGGTTTGTCTAAACAGATGTCGTCGTGCGAATAATAACTTCCCGTCAGATCGATCGTGGTGAGCGTGCACAGCTTTACGAAGTCGCCGGCGGATAAATTGCGGAACTCGTTGCCCGACATATTCAAATGTTCGAGATACGGCATTACGCCGAAGTCCGGAAACGACTTCAGACCGCAGCCGGCCATCGTGAGGAATTTCAAAGGGGCGTTCAACGGCTTTTCAATATTTTTCAAGTCCTCGTTGAAATTTTCGAGCAAGTTATCGGCTAAATACAGCTTTCTGAGCATCGGCAGGTTGAAAACGCTGCTCGGCACCGTTCTCAGCGCGTTCAGCGACAAATCCAACACTTCCAACGACGACAGCGGCTCGAACGCCAACGCCTCAATGTTCTGTATCATATTGTCGCCGAGATATAAAAACTTGACGTACGGATACGGCTCGAACGTCGTACTTTTCAGATCTCTAATTCGATTAAACGATAAATCTAATATCTAAAAATATATATATATTTATTTTATATTATTTTCGAACGATACGTCGTTAATGACGTCAATACGAATTACCTCTATACTACTTTTCAGCCTATTCGGTACTGCGTGAAGATTCAATCCGGAGCAATGAGCTCCGTACATTTTATACGCTTTGTTATAAACGCATTGTTGAGGTTTGGTCATATCCGGATTCGGTACTATTGCGTCTATGCATAACGTCGACAGCAATAATATCGTCGATATCCAAATCCATCTATAAAATATATATTTATTAATACAAATAGATGACTCGATGTATTTCTTAATACGTCTAAGTGTCTTGTAAGTCTAGCTGATAATCGTGAACTAGATCGGGTAAAATGCGGATCATAAGAGGTCTTATAAATGAAATGATAAGTCAAATAGAATCTTCCGTAACATCTATTATTTCGTGACGACGATCTATCAAGATCGTTATCAATTTTAAAAATTATAAACGAGTGTTTGCTTTGCACTCCATTCATGAATAGCGTACAGTGTCCGCGGATTATAATTAATTTATCAGATTCGCTTTTTAAATATCGGCTCAATAAAACGGACTCGGTTTATGAATATCCGACACAATAAATGTATCGATATAATTGACGTGGCCTTACATCATCATCTAATGAGCTATTAGGAGATGTAATTTGTTATACTGCACCAATTACGAGAGCCATATCTCGTATCTAATACTAATAATATAGAAATGATAATACAATGACTTGCTCGACCTTGTCTTTCGACGACAACGGACCGGCTAATTTATCCCATATTTCTAATAAATATGAATTACGTTAGATCGTTCGTCGTATATGTGACAATATGTTATAAAACGATAATTTTCTAGATAATGTCGGTTAAAATATTGTTATCATAGACTGACGTGCTTTGTTTGTTAAATCGTGTAAAACAATAGAAGTTATCCACGATGTTATTAGTAATAAACAATTTTATTGACTTTATAATAGTGATTTCATGGTTTGTACATATATATATTTGTTTGAGGTCATAACTATCTTTTTATTGGGCATATATGTATTCGCACAATTGAGCGTAAGTCACCTTCGTATTCGTAATAGATCGCCCTTTGAACTCTTGTAATGTCTGTGAGAAAGATTACACAATGATGAACTCTAGCTTTCATTATCAAATTGTATATAAAAAAAAGCTCATGTAGATAATTATATATATTATATTATATAACATTTTCATCACCATACAATCGTATTAACAACGTTTCCGATTTTATCAAACACAATGTTACGATTCTACTAAATGTTGAATCGATTTATTTGAATCGTAATGAATGTTTCGCTATTATCGAATTTATCGAAGCGGAAATGAGGGCCTAATCCGTACCGCACCTTAAAAAATGATGAAATGGCATCTAAGAATATAATCACATGTTTGTTATATACAGTCATATAATATTTAATTGTATCGGAAGAGGGATGAAAAGTGTGGTGTTATCGCCAAAATATTATATAAAAAAAGATGACTCATGTGTACCAACCGCAACGGTTGATAACGCGCGGCTCTCCGCTGACATCTGTAATTATAATATTTCGAAAAGTATGTGACTGCATTATGTATATTTTGATAAGACGATAATTTGTTTGCGATTACGTTACGCTTGTTTACATTACAAATCCAAACAAATTCTGGTAGCTTCTTTATTTAACGAACGCCGTTTATGATTTTTTTCCGTAAATGCAAATGGCGGCAAACATCGTAAAGTGTAATTCCGTGTAATATACGGCCTCGACATCGTGTACAAACAAACCCGATTATCCGGTAAGTAAAATTATGATATATTCATTAGAATTAGATCCGCAAAAACAAATCGGCTGTCAAATCGAAAACAAATGAATCGCGAAATTTGGCCGTAACAACTTTTTTAATGACCCGCTCACTCTTTTTACGTGGTATTCTCCAGAGCATATGAAATTATATTCTTTGGATGTGATTCATCATATCTTTGTCTCAAGTCACGTTTATTTACCACGCCCATGTTCATCAGAGCATCAAAGTCATCCTCCATCAACTCTTCTCTACATGAATACATACACGCGTCATAATAAAACGAAAATAAATAACAATAATTCGTACAGACAATAATTGTTTATTTTATATAGACTGATGGATCCGCACCCATGTCCTCCCAAACGATTTGCTCTCGTTTAAACCAATCATATGTACGACTGCCTCGTTCCGATTTTAATTGTGTTCATATGATGTTGTCGGCGTCGTTAAATTTCGATAATTAATATGCGATATTTAACGAGAAACACGTCTAAATTTTCATATTTATTGTTTCATAATCGGTCGCAATTAAAAGGCGATTACTTTGCAATTTGCGACAGCGCATGCAAATAATTCATTTTAATCGAAACTAAATACGGCGCCGTTTGAATTTCCCGCCTTTTATGTCCGATGATTATATTGTACGTGACGATATCTAGACGTTGGGATCGTTTGAAAAATATATTTTTCCAAGATCATATCTGATGCGTCACATGATTTCAGCAAATCAATCAGGTGATTCAATAAAAAAATATCGAGTCATTATTTGATGCGTTAAGACCAAAACCATTTGTTTTATCAATGCTTATGATTAAAAACGATATGCACGCATAATCTTTAACCGCAATAATAATTAAACGAATATTTTTCACAATTAAAAGCGTTTGGATCCATCTGGATCGTCGGGTAGGATTAATAATGGACGCTAACTTGGGTCAATAGCAATTTAAAAGGTTGTCCAATTTAAGAATTAGTAAGAAATTGTGACTCGCATGCGCTAAAACAACAATTGATTTCGTGAATAAAACGGATACTGCGCAGCTGCGCATGCGCAGATCTGCGCATGCGCAAATTTTGAATAAGACACTTGTTCAAATTGAATTACGATTCATTTCCGCGACGTTGACACTGACAAAGTAAGACTGTTTGCTTATCTACTGTTTTAGTAGAGATAATTGTAAAAATATATAATCTTCCGAGTAAAGATTTTTATCATTGTAACATCTAGAAACACATCGACTGATAAACTCGGGGCCATAATCTAAAAATTTGTCATTATTATTTACGGCGATAATTAATTGGGACAATATATCGATATATTGTTTCTGGGTAAACTGATAATGTAATTTCTTGTAATAGCGTCGTTTCAAAAATGATCGCCCCAAGATACACCGATAAATGAATTTCAATTGTTTGATAATGAAATGCGATAATTGACGATTGCAACTGTCGAAATATTTGTAATACAAATATCGAACAATGCGTTTCGATCCGATTGTCCGATTTTTGATAATGCATTTAATTGTTATTATAGATTTACCTTGAATAATGTCCGTATTTAGAAAATCTATACATAGTTCTGTAACTAACACAATCACAAAATCGGTCGACGATGATTTATATCGTCGCACAATACTTTTGCCTTGCACTGTGTCCTGTGGATTCGGTACGAGACACGTTCAATCAGTCCAATTTACTGATTTCCTCTTGCGGTCGGTCCGATCCTCACTGCTTGGAGTATTAATTGAAACTGAGGCAGTGCCCAAGTCCAACGCAGCCAACGTGCATCGCGCCGAGCTGCTCAATGACTTTAATCTCTTTATTTATTGATAAAGTAGTCCGAAGTGCACGAAATAAATTATCGTTTTGTTTCGAAAATAAGATATCGCACCTCAAGTCTTTCACAATGAGCTGCGTTATCGCCAAAATCTATTTAAAAAAATACACATATATATGATAGACAGTGTTGACAACTGTATGCGCGCAGATCGATTGAACATATGACAACGATAAGACAGTCTTTTACATATTTTTACGACACGTATCGATCGGCATATCGTTCGTGTTTCATTTGATCGAATAATCGAATACGGAAGACGCGTCTGAAATCTGGAATTTGCTGAAAAATATTTTTTCTACTGATAAAAAGTTGCATAAAAAACGCATCTGGAATTTATTCAAAATTAAAATATTGGTGATTGGAAAATCATCGACATTGTTCTTAAAGAATGTCAAGATGGATTAACCGAGTCTCTTTGTCATATTTTTAACCTGTCGCTAAAATCGTCCCAATTTCCAGACTTGTGGAAACTTTCAAAAGTTATTCACTGGATTAAGTCACTGGATAAGGGGTCGATCGTGCCAGACTCATTTTGAAAGTTTTCGTACGTTTCTTCTCGAGTTACCTTACAGAGAAGAAACGTTGAAAGAAACGAGTCGCACACTTACGATACACCTTCCGGTATTCCGCAGGGGTCCAATTTAGGACCTTTATTATTTGTCTTATTTATAAATGATATTCATCGGGTCCTTCCAATGTAAATTTTCACTTTTCGCAGACGATTTAAAAATATTTCGATCTATTACTTCAGTGGAAGATGCCCTTTCGTTGTAACTGGACTAAATCGTCTTCTATTAAGTATTGGAAAATGTCAAAGAATGTCATTTTCTAGATCAATGGAGACCATCATCTTTAATTACAGACTTGGGAACGTAGCTCTTAACTAAGCAATCGTCTGTCAAAGATCTGGGTATTTTGTTTGATTCTAAGATAAAATTTAGTTTACATGTATCGGACATGTGAATGTTGGACTTCGTCTTGAGAAATTCTCATCACATACCTAGCACCTTAGTCATACGAGTGCTATACGATACATTGGTTCGGAGCTTGCTTGAATCAGGTTCTTCGAATCGCCTCGAATTCCCTCAGAGTAGAGTAGATACAGAAGAAATTTCTTAGGTATCTCTACATGAGGGAGTTTGGATTCTACCCAAGTTTATACCCCAGTGCATGGGTACAGGGCTGCCTGGGGTATGTATCCCTCGAAAAAAGAAGGTCGATTTACTTGGCAAAGCACTTCTTTGAGTTGTACTGTGCGAGTTGCCCTTATGGGCGGCACCTCACTACCATCGAGCTCGTTCGCGTGTACTTTTTTTCCGCCAAATGTGGGGACAGGTGCTCTCGGAAACTCTCCGGTAACCAGAGCTGTTACTTTTCTCAACAACATTTCGCTGATATTTTATATGAAATATTATAATTCTTTTCTTTTCTTTATTGTTATACAGTTTTTTTACGTCAAATAAACCCTTTTGCGAATCAAATTGACCCTTTTAAAAATTAATATTTATGTAGTAACAGAATTTACGTTTTCCCACTAATTACGTTTTTTTAACAGTATAGAAATTTGAAAAATCACTTTCTAGATACAGTGGAATCCCTTTTTTACATTTTTAAATGAACTGATAAAAAAAAGTATATCAATCCCCCGATAAAAAAAGTATACCAATCCCTCGATTTACGCAGTACCCATTTTACGCGGTTTCACTTTTACGCGGTGAGAAAAAACAATATTTTTTTAAGAAATCAAACATATTTTGTGGCAAGTGTCACTCAAATTCATATATTGCATCAGATTACTCCCACTTCAACGATCAAACGTCTGTAACCCCCTCTATTCCCCTGCATTACGTCAAATATTGTTGTAAGTTTTGCATCTCTTGCAAAAACTTATAAACTGAATGAATTTACTGTTCGTACAATTAAAAAAAACGAAATAACTATTAGAAGAAGTGTCACCTCCGGATCCCTGATCTAAATATACCTCATACGATAGAGATGTTATTAAATTTAGATGTCGATTTATTAGATCTATTTCTTAATAAAATTGTATTTTTGTATGCCTCGTTTTACGCGGTTTTCTGGAACCTATCCCCTTACTTTATATGAACTCGAAGTCCCGATTTACGCGGATTTTTATTTTCTGGAACCTATCTATCATTTTTGTATGAACTTGAAGTCTCGATTTACGCTTTTGTTTCTTGGAACGTATTTACCGCGTAAATCGAGGTGTATATTGAAAAAAACATTTAATTTTTTATTAATTAAAGGGTCAATTTGTTTTGTAATGCCAATTGTCTTATAAAAAAAAAGTTGTTTGCTACCACAGTCGCAGTATTGTCTTTACGAAATTAATACATTACACCAGAGGTTCCCAATCTTTTTCGGTTTACGGCTCATTTAAATCATCAGATTTTTCCGCGGCTTCTTTAACTCTTTCCGGTCCTATGTCGAATGTCATTCGACATTTTTTTCTTCATCGTTTATTGTAAAAATACAAGCAAACATATTTTTTTCTCACTTGTATTTAGTGTAGTGGTATACTGGAATGAGGATTCAATGGTTTTTATGAGCATTGGAATGTGTAACTTAAGAATTATTGGTGATTTTCGGGCTCAAACTATAAAAACTAGACTGGTTTCCACGGGCGATAGGCAGCAAAGATTGGACAAAAGGGGTCATTTATACCCCAGGAAAGCCTCAAGGGAAGCATTAAGATTGCTTGGTATGCTCAAACAGAAAAATTCCTGGAGGTAGGAAAGAAACGCGATACTTTTGTGTAACTTGTGAGAGAAAGCCCGGCCTTTGCATCGGTGAATGTTTTCACCGATATCATACTTTAGATGTCTATAAAATGTAATAATTAGAGCATTATTCTAAACCTTCAAAATAAATAAAAAAAATTGAACATAAATATAGTATCTTTTGTGGACCTGATGGAACATTTTTATTTTTTTTTGTGGATCAGATTTTTTTTTAATTTTTGACCTTGAGATAAGTGAGCGCAAAAAGATGGCGCATACATTTCGAGAATTGGAAATTCCAACAAATTTCCCAAATTGATTAATTTAATATTTCTCTCTACCTAATCACAGTATTTGTTTACACGATGGGATAAGAATAATTTTAAAAATCATAATATTTTTAATACCAAATGTGAATTTATCAATTATGTATAATATTAATTATCATCATTAACCCCGCGATTATTTGCACACACGATGGTTTTATCAAAATATTATTAACATGGGCAGAGCAGAGTCATGAGTATTTATACAATTATTGCACAATTTGGAGAAATATTTGACCTTAATATATATCAGGTTGTTCGTAAAGTAATTTCGTTTTTTTTTATGAAAATGAAAGACGATTTTCTTATAGTGAATAAAATATTTTATTGAATTATATTTTGTCCATTCTGGTCCAATACCTTTGCCATCTTTCTGGCAGTAGCATGATTCCACGCTCATAAATTTTTATTCTTTGCTGGCAAAAAACTGTTTCAAGTGATTTTTTTGTCCTCCTCGTTTAGTAAACGTTTACCGTCTAAAATTGTAGAGAACCGGAAAATAATAATCAGAAGGTGCCAGATCTGGAGAATATGGTGGGTGTGGCAGTATATCCCATCCAAGCTGTAAAAGCATTTGGTGAGTTAACAAACTTGTACGAGGTCTCGCATTATCTTGGAGGAACACTACACCTTTTCTATTGATCAATTCTGACCTTTTTTGTTTAAGTGAATCATTCAATTTGTTCAGCTGATGACAGTACACTTCAGAATTGATCGTTGTGTTGTCCGGTAGAAGCTAAAAAAACGATTCCTTTGAAATCCCACCAAACAGATAGCATCACCTTTTTTTGATGAATGGGGATCATCTTTTTTACTCCATGATCTTTTGCGTTTAACATTGTTGTAGACAATACATTTCTCGTCCCCAGTGATGATGCGCTTCAAAAATGGATCATTTTCTTGACGTTTGAGAAGCAAATCACAGACGTCAGCACAAATTTATTTCCGTAAGTACATGAGGAACCTATAAGTCGAGCTTTGAGATTAAACCTAGGCGTTTCCAATGATCATGGACGGTCGAATTCGATCAATTTAATCTCTCAGCGATCTCACGAGTTGTTATTCGCCGGTTTGCATCAATTAATGCCTTTATTGTGTCTTCATCAGCTCCAACTGGCCTTCCAGAACATGGTGCATCTTCAACATCATAATTTTGCAAACCAGTTTTGGCATACATCTTCTCCATACACATCGGATAACTTTTTTCTTGCTTGAACAGCATTTATTCCTTTTCGATAGTAAAAAAGTAACATATGCCGATAATGCTGCTTTTCACTTTCCATATTTGAAAGGGTATCGACCAAAAACTACTGCATAGAATCAATCGAACGCTTCACAAGCAAGCCTTGCTATATCAGCTGTCAAAATATATAATGATTATGTGACTTAAGTGTGAAGCTGGCTGTGAAAAAATACAATTAAGTCCTCTGTTGTGCAAAAACGAAATGACTTTCCGAACGACCCAACATTACTCGTAATAACGATACGCTCATCAATAAATCAGTTACAATGAACTCTGAATCATTTATTGCCACGAGTATATCAGCAAGATTGATGCTTACTAATGATAAAAAAAAATGGATCACATTTCGAAACTATAGCGTTAAAATAGAGACGTTCGAGTACATGGTATGTGGTAGTACTCCTTAATTGGAGTAGGAGTCTTCGCCAATTTCTCAATTAAAATTTATTTGAGTTCTTCTGTTCACGTCGTCGATGCACACCAAGAGAATCGTTCAACGTGGTCATTGTACGTCATACGTCACAGTGTTGACAATGGCGGCGATACAATTCGGATGTTGATACGTGGAATATCTTGTGAATTCGAACGTTTTTATTAGGACGATCGTTGCCCTTTGAAGACCTCTTAAGTGCGGAGTCAATTGTCGCATATTAACACTGCAGTTATGCACAGTGGCTCGACGAAGACGTCGGATTCAATGTCAGCGGCGGAAGATTGGCTCAATTAATTAATTGCCCCAAGATTGTCGAGTGAATTATGTGAACGCTATCGATAAATGGGTCTTGGGTTTTCCAGAATTCGATATTAGAGATCAAATGTAAATAAATATTAATAGTTTTCTAAGAAATGTAATCAGCTCCCATGGGTCACGCATGTGTCAGTGACGCCAGAGTAATATTGACATATTTAATCCGAGCGGATATGTTTTTCCAACATATACATCCAATGGCGGTTCGTCCTTAGGGGCAACCGGGGCACTGCCCCATATACATTTCTCCTAATAAAAAAAAAAAAATAATTAAAACATGTGAACAGAACAGTATTGGTATGTATTTAGGCATTTTTGTATATCCACCCTGGTCACGTGGTCGCTAGCTTTGATGCGAACGAGTGTTGTTGTTTGGCTAGGTAGTGGAGGTAAACCAGAAAATTTCCGTATTACCGTATACAGAAGGTCGCTTTTCGTTTGCTGCATAAAGTTGTGTTTGGGATAAACCTGTACCCATAATCAATGTCGTTTTTTCCATGCGCCATCTTTAAAATAGTCTCCTTCAGTCTACTAGGCAGTAATGACGTGTTATACGTTTCTCTTGTGTAGCGGCTACCTCCTCGTGGCCTTTAGACCAAAAAGCTGTTTTTTTATCCCTCTGACGACAATGGGAGAGACGTGTCTCGAAACAACATCTGCGGAGCTGTATACTTTTTTCAATATCATTTGAAAAAGAATGCGACAGAGGCTACGAAAGATATTTGCGAGATTTACGGTGACATATTGGATGTCAAGAAATGCCAACGATGGTTCAAACAATTTAAGTCTGGTGATTTGTGGTTGGAAAACGAGGAAAACGAGAAGTGGAGGACCCGTCCAGGCGGATGAATTCCGCAATCGAAGACGACTCGATGATGATCATTGAAAAATTATCGGAAAAGGTCGGTACATCCTGGTCCAGTACTCAGAGGATCCTAAAGAAGTTGGGAAAGATTAAAAAATAAGGTGTTTGGGTCCGCATTCACGCGCGACCTCATGTTGCGAAATTGACGTGTGAAAAAATTCAGGATCTTGGATGGGTCACCTGTTGCATCCTCCATGCTCGCCGGATCTCGCACCATCTGATTTTTTTACTTATTTCGTTTTTTTTTATGGAACATTTTTTCTAAGAGATCAAATTTTCAATTCCTTAGAAGAGGTGAATACAGCCCTTCAGACTATTTTCAGTCAAAACCCGCAGAGTTTTACAAGAAGGGCATGGATGCTTTGAAAGAAAGGTCGCAGAAGGTTATAGATAATATGGGATTTATTTTGTATAAGAAAGTTAAATAAAGTATAATAAAAATTGTTTTGAATTTCATTAAAAAAAACGACATTACTTATGGGTACCCCTAATACGATGTTTGGCAATAGAAGTTATGATCCATTCCACTGTGCGGCGGCTCGAAGACAACCGCGCCGTCCGAAGGGGGTCTCTCAGTGACCCAAAGCATTTCAAGTCAAGATATTTGATGATTTTTTTTAAAAAAAAATGGCTTATTCTAAGAATAAAAATAGTTATTCATGATATGCTTCATAAATTGGTCGATAGTTTGGATTTTTTAACTAATCACTATGACGCGTAAATGACAACGATCTCGGCAATGTCTCATCGCAGACTGAGCTCTGGGGCCTGATGCTGAAGTACTAAAAACAAAGAAAATTTGAACCTAAAGACAGTCTTGTGATTAAAGTACAGATGTAACCGAAACCCTACCTCCCCCTCCTCAATTATATTATATTAGGGACCCCTGAAATGTAATTAGCATCAGGCCCCAAAGAGTCACCATCCGCTACCGCGTGTCACTCGCACTAGGCACATCGTACCGGATGCGAGAGAGAAAAAACATCACAGGCATGGCTACAGAAGTGATATTGATGTTATATTTATATATTAACCATTTGGTAGCCGAAATCCGATAAATCGGATTTTTTTACATTAGCGAGAACTGCCGGATCCGACGGATTTGAAATCGTAGTATACAATACATTTGAAACCGTCTGTAGGGTAATTGCTTCAGGGGTATATAACATTTTTAAACAACACGTGCAACGCATACAACGCCGCCGCTACAGTATATTTATATATTAAACAAAGGGTTAAAAGAGTTGGTCGAGAAAAACCAAAAACTTGAGTTACCCAATATAGACCCCATCGGCAAACGGAGAATTTAAGATGCAGTTTAGTACGGGTTATGCTAATAAATATTTGTGCCGTCGGAATAACATTGACAAAACGTATACGTATTAAATTAATCAGGGATGCACAAACGGCGGCCTGCGAAATCTTTGAGCCAAAGATTTAAGTTTTCTGGCTATATGGATTTTTTTTTAAAGATTAAAACATCAAAACCAATTTTCAGTAAAAAAAAATGATGCTTAAACAATTCTAACTACCACACTGGTGTCATAAAGAGGGCTCTACCTTAGGACACACCAAACTCACCCCATGCGGGGGCTGACTTGGTGAACCAGGAGGAACCCTTACCCTTACCTCCCCGCTATCTTCACGTCCAGCACTCGACTTGCGAGATGGACAGATTTGTGCCTAATTTCCACTTTGGAACACTCCATTCCTTACTTTAAAGTTAAGGATGTCCCAACGCGGGCCACCTTGAATTTGCATCAGACTAAGCATGCCCCTTTCATCGTCTGAACACGGGGGCTGACTGAGGGATCGGTTATGCAAGTCTTCAGGGATGAACCCTCAGACAAGGGTCACCTGCTTAGGAAGCGCCCAACGACGCTTCGTCTCTCCACGGAGATTTCTCGTCGAAGGGGTCTGTTAGTTTCTGAACCCAAGGCCGTAGTGACCAGGTGGCCCCCGACGGCTCAGGTCCGTAGTTGCCTCTGACATCACGAGGAGGTGAATCCATTGCACAGAGCCCACTGGTGTCAGCTCCATAAAACGTATTTGAAGTTTTAAAATATTTCAACCATGTCTATGAGGCAAAATAGATTGGGAACCCATGATTTAGATCAATGCAACACTTTTTATCCTATAAAAATATCTACAGTTGTATTTTAACTTTGTCTAAACACATTTTTTTATCCTTACTAAAAATGTCAGGAATTGAGGAGACCCATTTCCGAATTTTTATGCCACTTTTTTCGATTGGGGATTGTGCGGCGCACACAGGCGCCATAAGATTAAGGTTAGGTAAGAGGGAAAAAAATCAAAATTTAAAATAATAATTAAAATGATTTATATTCCTTAAAATCGACTTTAACCCTTTATATGACAAAGGCTGAAATTGGTTAATATATTAACCAGTCGCTTTAAGGTCTATATTTCCATGAGCGCCCATAGAAATGTCAGCCTTAGTAACGTAATATTTTGGCGAGAACGCTTTTTGGTTAATTTATTGTTATTGACAATAAGTATTGTCAATATTTGCCCGATAAAGGGTTAAATAATACAGTGGAACCTCCTATTAAACTACTCCGAATAACGCGATGGATTGAAATATTCGCCGCCTATACCCCAACTGTGCGGTGCACACAGTCAAACGTAGGCTAGCGTCTGTGTATTCGTAACGTGCCAGGCTATACCCCCAATAACACTACTCCAATTTACGCGGTCCCGATTTTAGTGTTAGTGGGGGTTTAACTGTACATATATATATATAAGCGATAGCCTAGAGTTCGTCTTTTCAAGCACACCAGACGTACCGGGGTGTTAATTGAAGTTCTGCACACAGGCACCGGATACTGGAAGAGAGTTCTTAGAAAAATACTCTTAATTTAGACCAATATTATTCAATATGGCGGTTTTTTTGCAATCTCTGGAATAGGAAAAAGTCATAGGGGGCTCCAAATGTCAAGATACTTCAGGGACAAATGCACTAATACAACAAAGCCAATGAAATTTAATTTTGTATATCAATAATTCTTCTATTTATCGTAAATATATATCATCGTTATAAGCTAATTGTAAAATTATATATTATTAAATTATCGTTCAATGTCAGATTCATGATTGATACAAACGAGAAAATATAATTTTTACTGTAACGTTATAGATTAAGCAAATTTGTAATTAAAGTATTAATAACCATGAATTATTTCATTCATACAAAGCAATTGTTTGTTATAAAGTTTTCTTTATTACATGAGTAGCAGAATGACCTTTTCTCTTTGAATGACTTTATTGTTGAAAATTCATCAACAAGTTATTAAACTTGTTATTAAATAATTATTATCATACATAGAAAAATATTATAAAACATTAAAGTAATTGTATAAAAAACATTAAATGATTAATTATTTATGATGAATATATTATATTGAGAGTTTTGTAAAAGTATGTGTTACTGATTTGGTATTAGCGCTGTGAATGTCCTTTAAATAATTATATATGAGTAAAAATATTAATCTGAAAGAATGCATAGTAAACACTGGTCCATCTTTTTGTGATTTTAATCTAATCAATTATTTATCGTTGAATAGTTCAGTTGTGATCAGTGTGCAGAACTTGAATTGGTCATATACAATAAAAAAACGGTAAATGAAAAAGAATTGGGATTTTAATCGAAATTTTTTCGATTATAAGAAAGTTTAATGGATTCATTTTCAATATTTTAAAAATTTGCGCCAATGGACGCCTTTTAGCACAACAAATCTTCCGGCGCCTGTGTGCGCCGCACAATATAGTCATATGGGTGGCGCTCCCCTAGTTGTGATGAATATATTTATTACACTCCTACAAAATGTGTTTGACATTTCATAATGAAAGTTTGACGTTTAGCGCCAGCTCTGGTGTTGCCATATGGTTAAACTGTGAAACATATTATTAATAAAATATATATAATATCCCTATTATATTTTCATCTTAACACTTTTTTTTATTATTTACGAGTATTATATAGATTATATCAGTCAAATTGAATAAAAAAAATCTAATAAATAAATAAACAGAGAACCCCGTTTTTACCTTTTTAAAGGGATTAATAAAAAAAAACCTATTCTGAGGATGTGGTGGTCACATCAAGGACAAATAACTTCGACTTTGAAATATTCATTTTGCATTATTAAATGGAGTTTAAGCACATACGCAACGCAAAAAAAACAAGTTATCCACGTGTATTTTCGTATATATCGAAAAGAAAGGATCCTATTCATCAAAGCTGCAAACTGCTAAACTTCTGCTCCCGCTAAGTCAGCAATTCTCCAAATCATCGTACTTACACCTCCGAAGACCATCTTCGCCGTGAGACGAAGATGGTCTGCCGTGCGCCAAGCTCTTCAATATATAATTTAAGTATATTTTAAGGCCCTGTGGGGGTTACGCTCCTCCGTATAGAAAAATCTGACTCCATAAGATTTATATTTTATTTGCACTAGAATTACAGACAGAAAGGCAGAAAGAATAGTAGCGACGTCGATCTGCTTCTGGTCTACCGACTCCCCAGTCGGTCTATTTCGAATTCTGTGGCGGCACACTAGCCGCGCGATGTCCGGTATTTTGTCGCTTACGGTGAAGTCCACGTCTTCAGCCTCGTAAGGACGTCACTTTCGTGCGAGAAACAAGCTCAAATTGTCTTACGATTTGCGGCCAATACAACGATACAGTCAGCTCGGAGGCATCGGAAGTGTTTTCTTCCCGACGAGCATCACTAGCTCGGTGGAATCTTCGTTACACTGGGTTTCAAAGGTAAACCCGACTCTGTCAGAATGATCTCCGCGGTATTTAGCCCGTGGATCACAAAGCTACCTGGTGTCAAGGGGACGGTTTAACTATTGAAGAACCGAACTTTCTAAGATTTCTCCATCGGAATTTTGGTCCGTTAGGTAGGCCGTATGTCTTTATTAGCTAGTGCTACAGCCGAAAGTTACCAGGAAGCGATATTCTGGAGCGCTATTATTACGAAGTTTGCACAATATGACAGAGCTCCCCGTTATCCACAGCGGATGGTTGTAAAAAAACGTATATATTGCGCCGACCTTTTTGAGACAAAGGGATGCGCCCATCAATGTTTTGCGAAGATTAGCGCAGCCGTTATGTTTCCTGTAACATCCCGTTATTTTGGGTTATGTTTATGATGGCGGAGAGGATGTTACAGCGGACCGTCGTATAATATTAACGTGCGGCATTCAGTATGTTTCTTTAGAAACTTAATAACACTAAAATATTTCTTTGCGCAATAACTTGCGTCCCGATATCCGCCTATCCAGGCATTCTCAACCTGTGACCGCTACAGCCCCTTCTGCGGCATGACCAAGTATAGCCGACCTTTAAGGGGCTACACATGACGACAGTCAGTTACCTATGTAGCACAAAGGAAAGCTGATAGACCGTGCCCATGTGGGCTAATGGTTTGGGGATGCGATTCTCGCTCCGGCCAAGCCGGCGAAGATCGTAAAGGCCCTGAAAACAGGGCCGCTTGAGATCAAGTTTTGATGACCGATAGAGCCAGAGGCCAGTCTGACCGCATCTAGCATGGTTTTCCTCGCGGAGTCGAGCTCCGGGCACGTCCAGAGGATATGGTCCGAAGTTTGTTCGTCGCACTTGCAAAAGTCACAAACCAGGATTGTTTTTGAGGCTCAGTTGATGCAGCTTGGCGTGAAGGCACCATGGCCTAGGATGAACTGGGACACATGATGGTTTGGTTCGATCCAAGACATTGAAAGAAGACTTTTGCACGTCGAGAAAGTACAAAAACCTGAGTCAGCCAGTAATTGGCCCTTCAACATATCGGATATCTTCAAACTCAGTGGACATCGCATCATTGCCACACGCTGACTACCCTTGGGAACAGCCGTGATCGTGTCCAGTAAAGAACTGGACACGATCACAACGATAGTTACCCTTTAAATTTACAAATGTATTCTTTGTCAATAAAAGTCAATTATTAATATTTGGAGTCAGATTAATTCGTCTGTGGGTTTGTCCCTTGCAAAAATAAAACGGGATTGTAAAAAATGAACGTAAATAGCGGGAAAACGTGAATTTCGGGCATGTAAGAACGGGGTTTCCCTGTATATCTCTTTAATTAGTATGCATATATTTTAATATAAATTATGTGTTTTATCATTAAAATGCATATTGTGCAATAAAATGCATTATTTATATTAAAAAAATGTTTTTTTATAATGGCAGCACCGGAGCGGGCGATGGTCGGCGCGCTTTGCGTTGGGGCCGCTTTCAGATAGCTGTCAAGCCCGGCATGGGATGAACGCCACCAGCCTTTACGTGTCGACATGCCGCGTAATGCTGGCGGCGGCGAGCGGCGGCGCCCTGGGCGACCTGTTCCGCCTGGCGCCCTACCTGCGACAGGCGCTGGGCTGCTGCGCTTGCGGCGCCCTGTTGCGCCAGCCGCGTAAACCGGAGCGCTGCCCTCACGCCGTCTGCCGGGCCTGTCGGCCTCGTCGTCCGGTCTGTGCCCGCTGTCGCGGAGCCGCCTATCAAGACTGCGCTCGTCTGCGAGTGCTGCTGCAGAGCTACCAGCGTCTATGCCGCTTCTTCAGCGGCACGCCGGTGTTCCGTCGCCTCGAGCGCCGCTCGGACGCCGCGTTGCAGGGCCTCGTCGAGCTGGTGCGCGAGGGCGCCGGCTTCTCCGACGACTACGAAGCGGCGCCCGTGCTGCCCTACTCTATGCTGCCGTGCGTCTACGCTAACTCCGCCACGCAGACCGTGCCCGCCGAACCGGAACCGACGCCACCGCCCGAACCGCAACCGGCCGTCTACTCCGTCATGTACGCCGGCACCGGCAACAAGATAACCATCAAACGCAAACCGCCCGACGAGGACGATAAGTACTCGACCAGCGAATCAAGATCCACACGAGACACGACGGTAGAATATATCAATATTACTTTTTCATTGAATATCAAATTTAACGGATTCATCGAAACTTGAATAAATTTTTCTGATTAAGTATACATATCGCATTACTGCTTTATCGAATTGCGACATAATAAAAATGATTACGCATCGTAATATTTCTCTTTGTCATATTTTAGACCAATTCGACTAGTTTTAAGAAGCCGGCGTATCGATCTAGAAATTCTAGCAACAAAAGAAAAGGCTGCCGCTGCGGAAATGCGACCGCCACCCCAGGAAAGCTGACCTGTTGCGGACAGCGATGTCCGTGTTACGTCGAGAGCAAAGCGTGCAGCGATTGCAAATGCAAAGGCTGCCGAAACCCCCACCGAGCCGACGGACTCAAGGTATCTATTTAGACCTCACACGGTATTCGAATTGCGTGATCGATGCATTTATTTTCAACAATCGTTTACATTGCAGGTCCGTCCGCACATAACTCAAATAGATAATTTCCAATTGTCCATCCCGATAAAGCAAGAATATTCCCCGTCGGGCTCGAACTCTATGGAGAGCCTGGAAGCGGAATCGTTTGATATCTCGTCGATGGACACTTTGCCGTTCGACCCCGAAGATATCAAGCCGTCGGATATTAAAGGTGCGTATTATATATTAGGGGGACCGAAAAGTAATCAAAATCTCTTCGATGAGCTTATTCACAGTTAGCTTGTGTCGAGACACGGTCCCGCAAACGCGCAAATTGGGTTATTACGTTAAAACTATGGTTAAATTTTATTTTTCCGTTAAAAATTTTTTTTGGGATGTATAAGGTTGAAGGCTTTGAAGTTATTGTAAGATCCACAAGCTTTTTATACCAATCTACCAAAAATCCTCCTTCACGTCCGCGGCCGAAACATCTCAGTCAGCCATTTCCGATGTAGCAAAATGAAAAAAAAATCGAAACAACTACAAGACCATCACGACGAAGGAGAAAAAGTGCCCTGCTCTGCATCTCCCAATGTTAATAGACCAAGAGATCCTTCAACTCGATTTTGCGAGGCCTCTCGCTGCAAAAATAACACAGGAAAAAATAAGGGAACTTGGATTGGAACTTTAAACTCGTCCACCCTATTCACCAGAAGTTTTTACGCTGGTAAAAAGTGTTAGAAAATGATGGAAATTATTTAGATAATTAAACTAACAAAGTGCGCTGCTTACTACAGTTTTTTTTATGTCAAATACACCCTTTTGCAAATCAAATGCACCCTTTTGCAAATCAAATATGACTTTTTACAAATCAAATTGACCCTTTTAAAAATTAAGTTAAACAATTAAATATA
>JAGXCT010033375.1:0-34486 GCA_022495035.1 Philopotamus ludificatus | reverse complement strand
AGCAATGCCTCCTCGATCCATCGTCTGTTCTGCCAACGGCTTATATTGTAGTTAAAGATGGCGACACACCTTGCAAATACTTGCCACGACACCTGCAGTTTATTTAGTCTCGATCCCCAGTATAAATAATGGCCGTTATTACGGCTAAGATGGAAATGGCAGGAAGCATAGCCAACAGATTGATATCAGCTGGCAAAGGTCGCGAATGTTTCCATTTCCAACGTCAGGTATTCAATTTGCGCCGAACGGCTTTAATCATCGAAAAGGAATCGCTCGTGACTCTTCATTGATAGAAACACGGGTTCGAGTCCGTGAGATAAAGCATCGCCGATTATAAACAACGTCCACCTTTCCACCCGGGTGAAAGTGGTAAGTGATACATTTCACCGCTTTTTTTTCGCGGATTTTTTTCCAATCAAATATTCCAGTATTTATTGCATCGGAATTATGACCGCCATTGTGCAATTGGGTGGTGTGGCAGTTCTTATCTTAGGCCAACGATTTCGTGGGAACGCAATCTTTTAATTTTCGCCTTCGTTTGAATGTTAACGTCTTCATTGTTTCATATTTCGGATGGTAATGACCGTCGACATCGGTCACTCGCCGCGAATAATTGCGAAGTGCGAGGTTTGATCATAAACTGAATGTTTTTTCTTAGCTAAATCATCGATTTTGTGTATTATTTTTAGGTTATGTCATTTTTTTGTGGCGCCATTTTGTTTAACATATTTTCTTTCGTCGGAAGCGCTCGTTCAAATTCGGGAACGATCCGATTAAATAAAGAAGGAGTTACACCGATACATTCGTAATAAACAATTTATTATCATAATCATTAATATTTAAATAAAATTAATAATATAAATTTAATATTACAGTGAAACCCCATTTATACGTTTTTGAAGAGAATGATAAAAAAACACATAGTTAGAGGGAAAACGTAGATTCGGGGTTAGAAACGGGATTGTAAAAATTGAACGCAAATAGCGGGAAAACGTGAATTCCGGGCACGTAAAATCAGAATTTTTGTTTTTTCCTAAAATAATTATTTATTTATTCTTTTCAAAATAATCAATCTTCGAAACATTTTTTGAACGCAGTTTTCAGTATAGCGATCCAGTCTTTTATCATAATGTTGACAAAACGCGGTTTTTATGTTTTTTTTTTTATTTTTCGTAATAAAAAGAAGTCGTAGAAGGAAATATCCGATAAATATGGAGAATGAGGCATCATACGTATTGTTTACTGCTTTTGAATAGATGTCATAGATCTTTAATTATTTTAAACGGCGTGGAATAGTTTAATTATGTATTAAAGTTCGTGAGCGATCGGGCTTTTGAATCACGAGGATGGAGAAATCTTCTCTAATTATTTCCGCGATATGATTTTTAATTATCATCAAATCTCAAATGCGCAAAACGTGATGGTGACAGGGGCGGATTTTCCTTAAACGTTTTCCGACATTGTCATTATCATAAACTAATAAATTTCCGCTATACGAAGTTTAAAAAAAAATTAATTGATTGTTTTTAATTATTGCTCTTGACGAATCTTGACTTTAGTGGTTATATTATTGTTTTCTTTATTATTGGGTGCCGAAAAGGTTTCATGTGTTTTAGTATGCTCGGTGACTTTTTAATTATGCAAAAATGTTTTTTAAGCCAAAAGCAACGTCGTTATGATTCCTCAGTCTCCGTATTCGTCGAATATGTCGCTTCGCTACATTTTCCTCATGCTGACGATGAAAAAACATGAAATGTCGCTTCAAATAGTATCATTAATTAACCTTTATTTAATAAAATCTAAAAAAAATGTGAAATGATTGATCCAACCAAATCATGGAATAACCAAAAATTTTAACCCATTTTCAATTTTTATATCATACATAATTTTTAAATAAAACAATACATTTACTTTCTAGGAACATATGTTCCAATATATATATTTAATTAAATCCAAATCTTAAACGATTATATTCGAGAATTATGATAAGATAATTAAGCATTGAAAAAAATGACAACACATCTTAAATCAAAATTTAATTAGTTCTTATCCGCAATCCGTGCTTAATATAAACAAATAATTTTTTTTTTAAAGTCGTGACGCGATTAAATATTTTTTTTTATAAATAAAATTATTAATCCATTATCCCTCATTTCTGAGGAATGTGGCCATGTGGATGATTCCCCTAATGGAGGACCCCCACCTCTCTGTTGACCAGCGTCACTCAGAATCCTTCGGAATAGTCACCTATCCGAGTACTATCTGCACTTAGTAGCGGTTAACCTGACAATCATAATTTGATTGACCTTCAAGCTATGACGGATCAATAACGGGGTAATATAGACGGACAGGTAAATAATAATAATTAATCGATAGTTTTATGATAAAATGTTTAACATCACTGGCGCGTAAAAATTATCAATGAAAAAAATGTTGAATGGAGATAAGCACGAACCGGATGAATAGACAGTTTTCACGTCACGTTAAACATTCACTCGTAGTAAACTAATTCGAATAGTCGACTATGTTAATTGATTATGCTAAAATTTTAAGAATCATCATTTTAATTACCGATGATGCATTCTAATATATATTTATTTCAGACGGTTGGGAACGCACTTAGTTCAAGTAATAAATGCATTTAAACGTGTTATGTATTTATAGATTAAGTAGGGCATTCGATATTGTAGAAAAGTTATCCTTAGACAACCTTGTGATTTGCATACAATGCATATTTCCATGGCGGAGATAAATTAATGAATGGAACGAAGAGAACTGTGTACCGACATCTGTCGGAAAATAAAGAAACTAAAATATTATCAATGAAAATAAAGCGAAAAATATGATTTGACACGAGAGTCAGTACGTGTATGAAATACAAAAATACTTTTTTTTAAAAGATGCAATTCCTGGACATGTTTATAGGCCCCCCGGCCTTTTTTTTAATTTGTGACTTTGTACACTTTCACTTATATTTGATTATTAATTTATTATCTTATATCTGTTATATAAGATATGCTACATATGATTTATCTGAATTTTATGAAGTTTATGAAGTACTAGAATTTGTAAGAAAATATTTGGTTAGTTTGCTAAAAGCAAGGTTAAGTGATAGTCATGTGTTGGAATGCTGATAACTTTTAAAGTTGTTGTCATATATTTTTCCTCAATTATGCAAATTGATCAAACACATTCTTATATTGTTAATAAATTTTATATTTAATTTATCTAATTAAATTCCATTTTTCCTTGGTTTATAAATTTTATATTTAATTTATCTAATTAAATTCCATTTTTCCTTGGTTTATAAACTTAAACAAAAACAATAAATGAGTTAAAAATGAATCAGAAGACTCGTTAAGGAAGAAAATTATCGTTAATATAAATAGCTAACACTGAGAATGTTAGTGTGAATTTTTGCGAAGAAAATTGGATGAAGAAAACAGTCCCTCCTATAGCATTACCATTCTAGAGCGCAGTTTTCTACAAAACGCAAATTTTTCAAGGTCATGTAATACATTACCGCCCGAAATAAAGGTTCAGTTTACAAAATTCAAATAAAAAACTTAACCCAAAATTTTGTATGGGGGCCTAGTCTTCTATAGGGCGCGTTTATATAGCGTGATTCCTATTTTAGCGATATAGGAGGGGTTGATTGTATAAAATAATGCAAGTATTTAATTATAATATTTACTATACTCAAAATTAATAAAAAAAATATGTAAAATATGTTGATGCTATTTTAAACCACATAAATTTAAATAAAACTCAGAAGGATTAAACGGTAGTAATAATGTTATCTTGTTCTTGTGCTTAGTGTTTAAAGGAGTGCAGTTATGAGTTCAATAAAGGCAACTAGATCATCCTGGAAGATCCGTAGAGCTGGACAAGGTCCTGCGAATCCTGATGGAACAAAAACTCATTGTAACTCTCGAGGTACTAACAGACAAGCTTGAGCTAGCAAAACAACCGAGTCGTCCGAAGGGGGTATCTCAGATAGCCCAAGCATTTCGAGTCATGATATTGATGAATTCTTGATCAATATATTTTTAAAATAATGGATTATTCTAAAAATAAAAATAGTTATTCATGATATGCTTCTTAATTTAGTCGATATTTTGATTATTTTAACTAATCAATATGATGTGTAAATGACAACGCTCTCGGCGATGTTTCGCTTCAGACTGAGCTCTCGCAGTACGTGTTTCACTCGCACTCGGCACATCGTACTGAATGCGAGCGAGAAAAAACATCGCACCCCGTGGCAACAACATTGTTTTTACTTGTATTCTCAATTGCAGTTAATAAAGGACAATGATTATTTATGATATTTATTCTTTAGACTTTTTTTAGACAAATGCAAAAAGTTTGTGTCATGTAGGATTTATATTAAGAGTTATTCGAGGAAAATACCCAATAGACGGATCGGCTCAGCTAAACCATACATTGACACCTGCGTGCCATCGGAAAAGGCAGAAAATTGGGTCAGAGTGAATGTGTGTTCTTCTTTGCTCTCACGCCTCAGGTATGAACTTTTTTAGACCGAATGACGTGACTATAAAATGGATTCTCTATAAACATGTCAAGCGTCGAAGAAGTAGACAAGGAAAAGAGAATCGCCAGCTCCACAGGCTAAAGAAGATCTTTAATCGTTTACGTCGTACTTTTGGCGGGATATGAAAGTCTTAGTCCACTTTGAACTTTTAAATTCAAATCAAACGACAGCAAAGGCGTTCTAATAGAAGGCCTAGAAGAAGAGCGACCATCTTTGGATAATGCTCGTTCGTCTACAGCTAGGATGACATAACAAAGACTGCAGCAGCTTGAATGGAAAACGATGGTTCACCCACCATATTCGTCGGACATTGCCCCTTCTAATTATCATCTATTCCGCAGTCTTTAAAATCATTTGAACGGAAAAAATACGAATTCTACAGACGAGGTCAGAACAGTATTGGAGGACAAGTGAATTTTCGAAGAGGAGCCTTCATGTCAATCATTTAGAAGAGCATTTTAAAAAATGAAGGAGATTATTTCTCGTGGGGGAAAAGGGTGTATATGGATTCAGTATTAATTTCCACAATGTCCGGATATGAGTCACATTTTGACCCTCGCTATTTTTTCCCCCCCTCATTAAAAAAGAACAGCTGATCGCCGATTTAAACGGGGTTAACGTATCATATACAGGGGTTATCAATCCATTTCTGTAAGCATTTATCTTTTGCGTTGATTGATATTAAAAATTGAAAGTAATTACGGCCAATTACCGTCTGCGTACATACCAGAAGCCATCATGAGTCACAACCGGCGTGTAATTGGACACCATTGATGAATGGCAACGCAAACTGGAGATTCGCGGTCATTGCAAATACCGATCGGTTAATTAAACGCGAGAAATATTTGATCCAATTTTTTATTTATTTTTTAATCACTTCCGGTTGTAACATTTGCGTTGACGTCGAGGCGTTCGATCGAAAACGGAAGTATTTCAAAATCGTGATCACAATTATTATATCAGTGTTCGTGGTGAAATTCTAATTTGGTATTAAATTGCAGTATACGAATGAACTAAGAAATTGACAGAGAAGAGAATTTTTTATCTCGATTCTGGTGACTTTAAAAAAATAATACGTCAATATTTTTTACTAACTTACGACAGTATGATCTTTTATGCTTAAATGTTAGAAACGTATAAATTATATGCACTCGAGCTGTGGATTATTATTGATGATTTATTTATGTTTTATAATTATATTATTATTAATGTGACCTAAATGCTTTTGCATACAATGCAAAATTTTATAATAATATGAATAATTAACATACATACATATTTATTTAATATATGCTAATGAACGTCGATAGTACCTGCATATAATTGCAATGAAGTATTTTGTATAGTTGCATATTTTTTTTAATAATTATATTATATGGATACCTACAAGGTTTTAATCAAAGTTCTATTTATATATGGAAACATCTATAAACACTAAAAAATCGCACGTATGACTTGCAATTGGCACATCGTACCAGATGCTAGCGAAAAAAAGCATCGCGCCCATAGCAACTGAATCTAATATTGTTGTTTTTATTTTCTTTTCACAATTGCGGACAATTAAGTCAATGATTATTTATAATATTAATCTTTAGAAAAAATTAGGGTCCCAAATGGACCCCATCGGCACGGCTAGGTTAAGATAATGCTTTCAATCGAAACAATATCAGATATTACAATGACGATCACTTTCAGAATTTTAAGAATTACGTTTATGTTTATTAAGCAAATTAATACGCATAATACTACTCAAGAAAATATTTCGAAACAATGCACAATAAGCGAGGCGGCCATTACTGTATATCGCAATGTTAAAGCAATGAAATTTGCGCCCATTTATTTATTATTGTGTGCATATTATGCACACAATAATAAAAAAATATATTAACAATTTCCGCATTATTTTAACGATATTCAATTTTTATCATCGTAATATATGAATCTAATTCTATTCGATAAGGGGATTTTTGTTTTCACTAGATAGATAAGTGACCTGTCAGTCATTTGACAACTATTTAGTGTGGTGGACGTTACAGTGGTGTTATTCCGATCCCTTAAAATGGGGAATCAAAAAGTGCATATTCGTTATGTGATGCTTTGGGAATCCAAACAAGGCACTAGCGCTAGAGCGACGACCGAAAATATATGCAGTGTATACGGTGAAAGCCTGAAAAGCAATCGGGCAGTTAGAAATTGGTTCCGAAGATGAGTTTTTGAAAGATAAACCGAGGACAGGTCGCCCTTCCGACTTCGAAAACGATATTTTAAATGCGATATTGGAACTAAATCCACGTCAAACGACAAGGGAGTTGGCAGAGAGACTCAATATGTTACAATATTTGGGGAAAGTCTCTTCTCATGCCATAAAATCGAGTCTAAAAGACAATGGTTGTATAAGGATCAACCACCCCTACCGGACCCTAAAGTCAATATTCAAGGCAAGAAAACTTTATTGTGTGAATGGTAGGATCGTCGAGGAATATTCCACCATGAGCTGATGAAGCGCAACGAAACGATTACTGCCGATACATACATTCAGCAGCTCCAAAGAGTTCATGAAAAACTACTGGAAAAGCGTCCTGCACTATTCAACTGAAAAGGCGTTATCCTGGCACAGGATAACGCCAGACCAAACACGGCAAAAGTTACTCTAGAAAATATTCTGGAGCTCAAACTGGCCTGTTTTGCCACATCCACCCTACTCCCCAGATCTTGCCCCCTACGGACTACCACCCTTTATGTTCCTTTCAGATATTTTTGAATGGAAAAACTTTCATTAACCGATCCGTACGGCGGTTTGAAACCAATTAATATTTTGACGGTTAACAAAAAATGGATATTCTATGAAAAAAAATTGTTATTCATAATATTTATTTATTTATTTTTTTATAAAGACGATGCGTGATTGGCATTACAGAATAACCCAGGTCGTCAATCACGCATGAAACATAATAATAACATGAAAAATAATAAAAATAACATGAAAATAATAATAATGCATGAAATTGAAACATGAAAAAAAAAACAGCATATATTAACAATAAAGAGACATCGAATATATCCACATATTCGGCCAAGTGGTTGAGCAGAGTAATAACTTTGGTTACCGGAGAGTTTCTGAGTGAGCCTGTCCTCGTATTGTGCGGAAGAAAAAGCACACGCGAACGAACTCAATGGAAGTGAAGTGGCGCCCATAAGGGCAACTCGCACAGTACAAGGGGGTTGGCACTTCTTCAAGCTGTGTTCGCCAACCAACAGCTCGAAGAAGTGCTTTGCCAAGTAAATCGACCTTCTTTTCTCCGAGGGTTACATACCCGGCGGCTATGCATGCGCTGGGGTATAAACCTAGGTAGAATCAAACTCCTCGTGCCAAGAGATATCTAAGAATTTTCTTCAGTATCTTCTCTACTCTGAGGAAATTCGAGGCGCCATAAGGCGCCCATATGATGGAACCTGATTCGAGCAACCTCTAAACCAATACATCGTATAGCACTCGTATGACTAAGGTGCTACGTATGTGATGAGAATTTCTCAAGACGAAGCCCAACATTTTTGATGATCTCATACACACGTCCGATACATGTAAACTAGATTTTAATTTAGAATCAAACAAAATACCTAGATCTTTAACAGACGACTGCTTAGGAAGAGTTGCGTTCCCAAGACTGTAATTAAAGAACGATGGGCTCCTTTGATCTAGAAAATGTCATTGTTTGACATTTTCCCATACTTAATGGTAGACGATTTAGTATTGACCAATCGCGCAAAAAATCAATTTTCAGCTGCAACGAAAGGGCATCTTCCACTGAACTAATAGATCGAAATATTTTTAAGTCGTCTGCGAAAAGTGAAAATTTACATTGAAGGACCCGATGAATATCATTTATATATAAAATAAACAATAAAGGTCCTAAATTTGATCCCTGTGGAAAACCGGAAGGTGTATTGTAAGCATACGACGTTTGGGAGTTTGTATATATATATATACAGTCAATCCTCCTATAACGTTTCCTCTAAATTGCTTCTTTCTACAGAATGCTAATATTTCGTAAATATATAATACATTTCCCCGCAAAATAAGGTCAATGCTCTTTGGTTGACAAGGCATTTTGTAGAAAATAGTGATTGAGAGTAAACTTTATAGGAGGGCTGACTGTATATCTGTAGGAAATCCAAAATATAGTACACATAGCGATGGCCCCCCGCGACGTTTGCGGTTTTAACGGGTGCGAACAATAAATCTATTCTTTAGACTTTTTTAGACAAATACAAAAAAATTGCAACGCGTAGAATTTATATTAAAAATGTATTCGGAAAAAATCAACCAAATATACCCCATCGGGACGGCTGGGTTAATGATGAGCAAGTAAAACAGGCCCACGATACTTTTTTTCAGACCAAACATTGCATCCTAGGGGATACATTGCTCCATAGCTTTATTCAAATTAGGCGGCCATTTTTGATCGAATTAGATTAATTATTCTTTTGTTTTTTTTTTTTCGAGTGAGCGATAAGCGGCGCATAGTAATTCATTTGTTTGCGATAGGCTCAAGGACGCGTTGCATCCCGCAGATCGCGCATTGCACATGCGTTGAGCCGCCCTGGCGTGCGCATGTGCGAGCCCCCGAAGGTCGGCCCCCTTCGCCCCCCTGGCCCCCTCGCCCCCCTCGCCCTCGCCCCGCGCCGAAAGACAGTCGCGCAGAGACCTGTGCCACATTTTGCCGATCGCCATCGCCATCGCCTCGGGTCACTTATCGGCCGCGGCGGTCGCCAGTTATCTCGGCGGCAGCATGTGAGAGAGGCGGCTCCATCTCGGCTCCATCTCGGCTCTGTCTCGCCTCTCCAGCACCATGAGCCTCGTCAGCGCCAAGGCGGCTGCGGCCGAGCACGACGAGGACGTCGCCAGCTCCACCCGCTACATGCTCGACGGTGAGGAGCCTCCGCCCCCGCCCCCGCCAAGGTCGCTCCGAGTGCAAAGTGCATCCGATATCGCGAGTGTGCAGTCAACGTTTTCTGACGGCCGTGTTATTGATTTTCTCGTCGCATTGTTATCGTTGTCCTCCAAATAGAGCACCTTTTAAAATAGGGGATGTGTACGCCTATACGTTTCCATGTGCGACATTAATGAGGGTTTGACGTCCGAGTTCGGCGCGAAAATCGATATATTTGAATTTTAAATGACTTCCGACGGCATTGAAGCCGCCGTCGAATCGTAGTTTATTTACCTCGTGTCGAAATTCAATGACGAACGCGTTAAATTTGGAAATATCGTCGCCGCTGCGACACCGATTGGTCGCAGAACGAGCGGTTGGGGCCAAGCTTTTTTTTCCGATCCTCGGCGACGAAACATCGATACTCGGACGACGTTTTGACGTTTCACTTTTTCAAACACGATCGTCCGGTCTAATCTGCTTTCATGCCGTCGACCGAAAGCTGAATCGTTTCAAAAATAATTCGAGGCGTCACGAATAGCCTGAAAATTACGCCCCGCGTCTTAGAATATATATTTAATCGCTGATTACGTTGTTGTAACACAACAAAGACCAAATCTACAATTGTTATCTTAACACTCATATGGTAACATGCATATTATTACGATAAAGTAAGTTAACCGCGACTGAGCTAAGTTAGTAGTCGAATAGGTATCCTACGAAAACTATGAATTCAGGGAATTATTTATGATAATGGCCAAAGGGTTTGTAAGAGGAATGTTTGGCGCGTTATAAATAATATAAATTTCAATCCATCTGTAATAATATTAAAAAATTATCAGTGTCGTGGTTTGACACTGGGAGGAATATAAGTGTGAGTGACTCATTCCCCTTGCATCTTTAGAATCTTTATCGAATCTTTATATGGGCGAATGTCGTTTTGCAATATTTCTCTCAAGCCATCCATCCATCGTAGCCAAATAAATAAATACATAAAATGTATGGTGGTTTTCTCCTTAACACTCAGAGACCCGGTCCCGCGTTAGTGGTCTAAAATACAATAAATCATCATTTTCACAGCTTGAAAATTGTATTTCTTATCTAAATATTATAATAATTTAATATAAGTATACTATACGTATAATACTTCATTTTGACCAAATTATCTCCAATAGGAAAAAAGCTATTAAGCATTTTTTACAGAGCCGCGCAAAATCATAAAAAGATGCGGGTTTAGGTGTAAGTTTTGTCTGAAAACAGCGGGTGCTTGAGTGTTAATAAAAAAACGTTTAAAAATATGGAACATATCTCAAATTTTTTCCATAATGACACGATTGTTAAGTCCAATATTATAATATTACATATATTATTAAAAATATTCTTTTCAATATGCTATTGAACCATAAATATTAATTTTCATATTTAAATTTCCGGTTTTTCAAAAATATCCGCTTTGAATAATCATGAATATACGCTTTTAAATAATTATTACTATACTTATATAACTCGTCATCATCATTTTCATTGAAAAATTGATGAAAATCACAATTATTTTTATATAAACGTATATTCTCTTATGTTTTTTAAACCGAAAACCAGAAAATCTATCGTGTAAAAAGAATTAAAGTATTGATTATTCATCAATCATTGAAAAGTGTTGAGTGGCTTATTACAAAAGAAGGAATAAAATGTCTGAACCGAAAATCGAAAAAACGTTAATTTTCAATAACGACAATCGGAACTGAACCGATTTATTTTTTAATTGCATCGGTACGAAAACCGAAATGAAACAATAAGCCCTGGATAAAATAAAATAATTGATATTTTATCTTTACAAATTTTTCAGTTTTTTTTAGAGATTACTAACGCTATATCGTTTATTTAAATTTTATTTTCATCAAAAAAATTGAATAGACTTTCAAAATATTCCTTGCAATGTTATAATATCGACACTGGAATGCAATCTTGCTGTATCTCTAAGAAATACGATACGATAAATATAATATTACGGTAAAATGTTTAGTTTATTACTAAATGTTGTAAAATAATCTAAATTACCGCTACACTTTTTTTAATTTAAGAATTATTAACAATATACCAAAAAGTATCATATTTCTCGATTCCCGGGAAAAGTCAAGATTTTATTAATTAGTCGTCGAATTAATCACCGCGATGCGTTAATGTCATTGTGTTAGTTTCAAATCGTCAGGTTCTTAATGGCTCCTCCGAGAAAGGTTAAATACATTTTGAATAACATCAAGGCTTTCGACATCACGGAATTTTTTATAACATTATCACGCTCAGCGTTTCATCGATCGTTTCCACCAAACCTTGGCTTTCTTTCGACTCAATGATTCTGAAATAAATGAATTAGTAGCCGCGACTTGACCTTCTTGACTTCTTGGCAATAATTAAAAATATTAACAATGCGGAGAGAGTATTATCTGCATTGGACATAAACAATTCGTTATCAATTGACGATGTTCACGTATGTTACGTGAACTTGAATCACCTTGGTCGTTTTTGCAACCGTATGCGATGTGTTGGATGAAATCTTTGCCCTTGCATCGAATAGGATGATTGGCAATATCTTGATTGTTGCAAATCATTGCTTTAATCAACGCCTCGCTGGCGGAGAGGTCACGGTCTGCAACTCGATCCGTAACAGCACGTGCAATCTGACACTATGACTGGATTTGTTAAAAAAAAAAAGTGTATACGAAAGACACGATCTACCTTACCGCCAGACTTCCCGGCAGACGTAATCGAATATGGAGTACATGTGTTGATGAATCAAGAACTGGTTTCTTGCATCAGACGGAGAGATAGGACGTTGACTTGACGATGTAATCGCATGTCGGATTCCTATTGGTTTCTGTGTAATTGCCCAACGTCGCGGACGGAATTTGCCCCAGTTCTTGCTCGGGATAAACGGAACGAACCCCTGGCGCTACTTTCCCGAATTCTTCGATTCGGATTTGGACATGTGTGTTGCGCAATCGAACGGCAACACCGGCGGCAACGTGTCGCTCTCGGCCATAAAAAGGCACATTGGCCCGGGTCATTGTTGTTGTCATATAATAAATTGCATTTCACCAGGCTGCCGGATATAAATGTTGACTTCTTGGCATCGGCTTCTGTTGCATATGAAATCGACATGCTAATTCGGTGCCCGTCGGCGTATTGTCTATTTGGCGCAATGTCGTCGAACTCGCGCGACTCCAGGTTCCGCCTTCGATGGGACCGCTCGATTATCCGATCGGATAATGCGGATGATTCGGTCCGCTTCTCGGATTGGCGAGTGATTTTATCCATGAACGCTTTGGTGGGTTTACTCGACTTCCTCGTCGTGGATGTTTATGCTGTTTAAATACCGATCGATATGGAAATTAACTGGATTTGCTGGCGCGGGCGAAGAAAACCCGGCGACTCGATCAATCGTGGCCGAAATTTGCACTCTCCTTCCATTCATTTTGAACATTTTCAAGTCTAAAATTGATGTAGTAACCCTTCTATATACACCGCCCACTTTTGTATCTTTATAAGTGATTTTATATAGCGCAAATTCAATATATTAGGTAAAGCGGAAAGAAATGGCATTTTTATTTCCACTAAAAGTCTATTTAAACATAAACCGTATAATATTAATTTGCTAAATATTTTCTGCTGTTCTATAATCTTCCTCCACAGAATATGCTGGTTTTTTTTATTAACATTTTCGTTCAATTTTGACAAAAATAAAATATGAATCCAAGTGATGTTTTTTTTTTTTATCTCAAACCGAGTCTTCCATCGACTTAAAAGATGATAGACCGGGGAAAGTGAATATGTTGCAGTAATTCTTGCAGCATGTGATCTTCCATTATCATTCTGGAGACTTGATCTTTGATTATTTCTTAAAATTGATCGCTTTAATCATTAATTGGGCTCAATACACCTCTGGTGTAATAATAACCTGATCAGATTTTAGTAATTCATAGTGAATTATTCTCAAAACCTCCCAACAAATACTAAGGATAACCTTTTACAGCCAATGGAGTCCCAAGGGTAGACACAAGGGTGTTTTTTCAGGAAAGGGGTCTATCAGAGACATTTCAAATCAAGATATTCATGAATTTAACCTAGCCGTGCCGATGGGGTGTATTTGAATTGTGGACAATGATTATTTACAGTTTTTTCGCGTCAAATTTGCTTTAAAATTTAATTCCATTAAAAACGTAAAAAAAAATGGATTCGACTGTATTTAGTACTCCGAATTGACAAAAATAAACGTAATTTGTGGGAAAACGTAAATTCGGGATTGGAATCGCGATACTAGATACAATGGAATCCGTATTTTACGTTTTTAAAGGAACTGATAAAAAAACGTAATTAGTGGGAAAACTTAAATTCGGGGTACTAAATACAGTGGAACCCGTTTTTTACGTTTTTGAAGGAACTGGGGAAACAAAAATCTATATGTATTGAAAAATATTTAATTGTTTAACTTAATTTTTAATAGGGTGCATTTGATTTGCAAAAGAGTGCATTTGATTCGTAAAAAGTTGTATATGATTTGTAAAAAGTTGTATTTGATTTGCAAAAGGGTGCATTTGATTTGTAAATGGATGCATTTGATATGCAAAAGGATGCATTTGATTTGCAAACGGGTGTATTTGACGTAAAAAAACTGTATAATATTTATTCGTCAGACATTTTCAGACAAATACAAATGTTAATGAAGAATTTATATTAAAAGAGTTATTCGAGAAAAATCAAAAACATGGGGTGCCCAATATACCCCATCGGCACTGCTAGGTTAAATAATGATCTTCAATAAATTGGCAGCCAAATCTACCATATCCTCTATATTTTCTTGACTTGAAGAGCTGTACTTATTATTTTTCATTTCTTATTCTTCTTCTTCTTGTGTCTAAGTAATAAAAGCATTTTAAAAAGCAAAGACAATGCTTTGATTTATCTAATAATCTACTTTTGTTTTGGATTTATTGTACGTAATGCTGTTCATAGAAGTTTTAAAATGTCTTTAAATTTGAAGTTGTTAGTCTGAAAATATTCATCGACTGTTTGGTTTATCTTTGGATTAATGGTCTGAAGAACAGTGTTGTAATTGTTCTTCAAAGATTAAGTTCTTCTGCTGTATATCTATTTTCATAGCTCTATTTTTTTAGACTCAATATTAAATCAACAAGAGTAGTTTTAGTGTATTTTTAGGTAACTTTATGATATCAGCATCAGAACTTCCCCTCGAGAAAAATCTCGAGAAAAGAGATTCATAATTATTCAGGATTTCTCGATAATTCTCGATCACAATCACTACTTAGTCTATGTTTTATTTTTTGATCAAAATGCCAGGGTATTTAAATATTTTCAGTGAATATTTCTGAAATTCAATGAGTTCTGTATTTTTTAAATGTCAAAATTTGCATATTTTTTTTTTATTTTCAATTGCAGTACTTTCTAAACTGTATTTCAGTTGTACACTTGTATCTAAAGCATCTTGATAACTGTTGATTTTTTTTTAAAATTCTTCTAAGATTCTGTCACTTTTGGAAAAAAAATAAAAAATATAATTAATAAAATTCGTATTATCTAAAGGGGCCAATATTTATGTGAAGGGAATTTGTATTGATTTGTTTTATTAATTCGAATGTTGTTTTTTTATTCTAACTAAATATTATTAAGCAAACGTTAATCTCGATTTATGCGGATATACTATTCATATTTTTACGCAATTTTCTATTAATGCCATATGATAACGATATCAAATGAATAATGAAAAAAAAGCGATTTAGTATTGTACAGTATAGATTTTTTGTACATACGTTCTAAATATGTTTGATTACTTCTATTTTGCGATGATAAAAAATTGTTTGTATATTAAGATGGATAAAAAACGCCTTTTTTAATATATCACTCTGTGTATTGCATTATAATAATATACGTCTTATGTGCGGGAGATAGGTTCCGGAGACCACCGTGTTAAAACATACACGGCGGCCATACAAAAATGGGAGATACGTTCCATTACTTAAAAATCAGTATAATCGGTTCATTTTCTATATACGAATATTGTTAGCGATACAATAGTTCTTTTTGAAAGAATTTCGCTTGTCAATTTTAATTGATTTAGCCTAGATTTCTAAATTAGTCTGTGGAGTAATGCGCTAATGTTGTCGCCATACAAAACCAAAGAATTGTTTTTTTTTTTTTTGATGTCGAAGAAAGTTCAAATGAATCAGCAGATTTTGTCTGAGCATTTTTCAGAATCGACAATAAAACTTCTTACAAAAATCTCGTGGCCGCAAAAGACCTTCGTGCGCAGGTGAACGGTACGTAATTGCAAAAGATGACGGAGTTGACATTGAAAGCCGAGTTTTTGAGGTTTTAAAAACTGGACCGGCGCTATATTATTTATTGATGATGTTTTGCAAGTCAGTGTAACTCCGTTTTCTTGTCGCTGTTACAAAACATCATAGCGCACACGAGGAAACCACTTGGCCGACTAGTAGAAAGGCGTTGGTCAATCGTAAACAAATGTGCGTGTTTCTTTTTATTTTTAGAAAATGCCGACGATCGATTTTTATAAATATTTTTTTGAAAATTTTAGTGGCATCCATATAACGCGCAGTATATATCGCATATAACCCATATGCTGATCTCTTGATTGCACACTCGGCTCAGTGTATGACGTTATTCGAAACGATGCTTCTTCAAGTTTTTTTTTTTTTTTTTTTTTGAGGTTTTGTTTATCAAAAATTATTCAGAATTTTTTTTTGTGATTACATTTAAGATGGAACGATTTTAATTGATAGACAATAAACAATGTAAGATGATTGTTAATTATCTAATTAATTATTACAATCCAATCTGAGCGATCGATAATACGTGGCACGCGTGCCTAATATTATCAATATTTTAATATATTTATAGATAATGGTTTCGAATTATTATCAATTTTATTATAATTAATCGATTTTAAAATTACTAAAAAAAACATATAAACACTAAAGGATTATGGAACAACAATTTGTAACAATTTGGAACAATTCTGGACCTTTCAACCCGATTCCATTTTTAACTCTATAATGGTCTGCAGAAGACGATACTTTTGAGTAAGAATCCTAAGTTCGTTTTAATTGATCGACCTGGTCAATTTTGGTTCGACCAATAGGTACTCACTTCAAAAAGTCAAAGAAAATAACTCTCACGTCAATAGTCAATGGAGTCGCTCAAGTCCCCTAATTAGTATTAATTTCAATCATGATTTAATCAATATATGCTATCGCGAAGAGCGCTCTCCGGATACATTTTTGATGGTTTACCCGTTGAAAATCATACAAATTTTATTCCAAAATTATATGATGGATCGTAGATATCCAATATATGAAAAAATATGAAACATTTATCATTTTAATCTCAAGATTTTTTGGGAAAAATCGTTGTAATTTTGTTGTTGGTTGTATTTTATTTCTGATTTTTACATTTCTTTCAGTACTATACAGTTAAACCCCCACTAACACTAAAATCGGGACCGTGTAATTTGGGGTCGTGGTAATTGGGGGAGTGAAGCCGTCCGTCTGTGTGCGTATAGCCTGGCACGTGTTGAATACACAGACGCTAGCCAACGTTTGACGACCGCGCAATTGGGGGATTTTCGGCGAATATTCAACTCAGCGCGTAATTCGGAGTAGTGTAATTGGGGGTTCCACTGTATTTGATATTATTATGAATGGGTTTTTTTTAAACCATTTTTATCCTCGAAACGAAAATTCATATTTATTATGCTGAAAGAGGAGATGAAAAAATGTCAATACGATTGGAATTAAAATCTAATAGGTTTTTATTAAACCATTTTTGGCGTAATTATTAAAGAAAAAAATATGCACATTCTGGAGTCGATTTATCGTCGAAGCGAAAATTCGCTTCATTATTTTTATAGCAAAGTTATGATGAAAATAATAAAAAAAATCGTTATGGTAAAATATATTAATTATAATTGCTAAACCGGTGAAAAAAGCTTATTGGCAATTAGCTTGCGTGGCAATGATGCAAGTGAATAATTATAAAAAAAAAATAGTTTTGGAACCACTGGGCAATATCCGCTCGATTGCCCCCACTTTGTACGAGCATTTCTAACAGACTTTTTCATTAACAATCAGTCTACGCTCGCTCCTCGTCGATTGTACGTGTTTCTGTACCGAATTTTAATAATAAAAATAGATAAATTAATAATTTCATCTAACAATCGCAGTGTTCGAATACATCGTGTGCTTAAAATAATAACATTTATTATATATATATTTTTTTAAAATATAATTATAGTGAACTTTGCTATTTGCGTTACGTACATCGTCTAATTCATTCACTATTTTCAACATAGCCATCATGAGGCAATTGGATATAACGATGAGATGCGCAGACACACAATTATCCGAATTAATAATATCGATTTTTTGGATAAGAGTCATTGCACTTTGAATGGAATCCATGGGAATTCGTCCGGAATCCGTTTAGAAAAAAAAATGTTGCGCTCCATTGAGTCGAATCAAATGCCCTACAGATCGATCATCCATGGATTATTCCAATTGTTATTGAAATAATATAAAAAAAAATGTTATCAATTTCGCAATATGTCCCAATTCGTGATCTCGCCAATTAATCCCATAGCATTTTATTATATTCGAATCATTTGATCAATACGATCCGTACTAGGCCGTTCCTTATCTCGTTATTATATATTTATTTTTGACAATTTGTTGGATCAATAGTTCTGCATTGGGATTACGATCCCTGACGCGAACAATGGCAATATTGCATTAATTACGATTACGTGGATAATCCGATCTTAAGATATATATCCTCTATTCATTTTATATGCAGTTTAATCGACGATATTTTCTGAATAAAAATGTGAAAATACACTATAGTGCATGATTAAAAATAATCTGTGCAAAACATGAGCAGCGATACTGAGCCGGAATCCCTGACTTGGGATTGGAACGGATTGAATTCGTTGGATCTATGGGATTATACCATGGAGCTGGAATGCCTCCAAGGGGCCGAAGGTAAATTGTTATATCCTGTTTTTTATGCCGTGATTCATGCTCTAGAAAATGTGATATAACGTTGCGAAAACTCGCATAATGGTGTTCAAGCTTTTCGTACAATTGTTGCATAATTTTATTTCTCTTCGTGTAACAAACACATCGCGTCGTTATGCAATGCGTGGTATTGTAATGAGGATAATTGCTGAAATTAAAAATGTTTAAAAAAATGATTATGCATTTTGGATACAGGAATTGCACACGATCTCGCTAAATTATACATTTTTCATTGTTTTATGTGATTATTATATTTTATATATGGAAAAGAATAGCCGGTTCACATGCATTGTAATGGGTTGATTTGAGATAACGGTGTGTGACGATGATAAGGATGCACGATAAATCGATAATTTATGCTGAAATGGCGTAGAGATATGAAAATAGTCCGCTTCAGCGGTCGTCCGTGATAATATTCTAAAGCTATTCTCTGCATATTATTTTTTGAATATCATTAAAATAACACCTATATCGTTTTTGTCTTCTCTAGTTGGTACTTGATCTCTTTAATAAAAATATTATCATGCATTTAAAAAAACACTGCTCACTCCCTTGACCCTTTCAGTGCGGGGCGCATGACGTACATGCGCATACAAATCGTGTCCAGGGTGCGGCCGCATGTCGTACATGCGCAAGATTCTTTAAAACTTTAACTTGTCGTTACATGTAAACTAGACCGAGTTAAGTGATGGTGTTTGTTTTAAAAATCAGCTAATAAACACAGCTATCAATAAATATACAATATATTACAAGAAATTTATAGAAACCATGTAATACGTAAATATTAATAGTAACGATTCAAATCGCGCGTGGTGTTTCATTCAAATCTCCGCAGTAGTATCGGTGACGTATCTGGGCTCAGGGGTTGTTAAGGGTGTTCCACGTACATTATGTTTCACATACACGTGTGCGGATGTAATGGTATAAGAAAATTGCATTTCGCATTTTTGATTTTGATTCGCATTCGCATTTTTTTCTCACTTAATCTCTGTTTGAGCAAATGATATTTTCTTCGATTTATTATTACGAAAATAGAGCGAATCGAGTTTTTTTTTTAGTTGAGATGGAAGAACATATCCTAATCAACATGTGTGCATAAATCTCTTATAGGAAAATGGTCTAATATAGCGGTAAACGGTGAATACAAATTTACCTCGTCAAAAAAATAATTTGGTCCAAAACGGCGCGCACTCAGATGCAGAATCGTGTTTAGACCCGCCGCATTGAAAGGGTTAAGTTCAAACTTGAAAAATTATTACATCAGATGCTCCTCACGTTTGTTAGCTATCGACTGATGCAACCTCAGTTTATATTCGTCGATGGATATTGGAGTGGTGATAAAAAAACAAAATGTTCCAATATCGGAACACTGGGAAAAATGGGTTAAAGAGGTCCAAAGCTCAATAAATGTACATAACAGAATAGTTTTAGCTGTATGTATCCAATAAGACTATCCTCTAATTCGTCTTTTTCAATTTCTTCGATTCTGCGCTCTGAATAGCTGCTAAAAGTGTAAAAGCTATCTTGAATTTGTTTTATCAGACCTACGTCTTAGATATCATCTTTTTCTCATCGTTTCTGAGCACCATTACTCTCTCCAGACTATCCTTTTTTCATACCAAGTGTTCAGAGCCAGTGACGGATTTAGCACTAGAGAGGCCTCAGGCGCAATTCAATTTTGAGGCCCCCCTCTAAATATTTTCATTACTCTATAATGTGTATTTTATGCATTTTTTAATCAATATGCAATGTTTTTAATGCGTAATTAATTTCACATCGATTTAAGTAAAAAACAGAAAGAAAAACAAAATTAGACGTTTTATTGCTTCTTTTTTTATTAGCTTCTCGATGTTACAAATATATTTATTTTTTTTGAAATAATTAGGGTCCCTCTGCATTGCTATATACCGAGGGCCCCGATGCCATCGTTTTACCTTAAGGTAGCTACGTGCCTGAATCTATGGATCATGGTCTGCGTAACATATGGAATGCGGAATATTGCTAAATTATTAATTATTATAAAAAAAATCGTTTTGAGAGCTGAACTTTGAGGCCCTCTAAATTAATGAGACCCCAGGCGCGCGCCTTATGCGCCTAAATGGAAATCCGCCACTGTTCAAAGCACATTGATCGTATATAGAATTCAAAGTATCCGTTTCCAATCACTTCCGAAGGCATATAATTTTAGTATTTGAGTTGCTTTAATGGACAAGATATCCACAGCATATAAGCAGATAGATAAGACTTGTAATCCTTCTAACTTGAAGTATCTTATAGATGGCAATTTTAATCACATATTTAGAAGCTTACTCTCCATCAATCTGCTAAGCTTAGGTTAAATAACCCATTTTCGTATTCCAAAAATCTATTTTATTCTATTTATAGATACGCTTTAAATGTTTAAATGTACTATGGACCGTGGATGTGCAATTATCTGCGATAATTATTTAATCTTTGACCGAGGATACGGTTCAACAAGATATTTCTATGTGTCATTATTGACTTGTGAACATTGTTCTGGTTTAAATCGGTGTTCAACTTTGATCACACTCCGAAAACATTTTCTCTTTGAGTATTCTTCAATGATGGAGCAGTAAATAATCAGATGGAGCGAAATTCTATGGTACATATATAGCAGATGTGATAAAACAACGTAGTTTAACACTTTTATTGACTTACAGCCAGGGCCTTTTAGAGAAAATGTGAGGTCTATTGCAATTAATATTATATAAAGCATAGGATATACCATTGATTTTTTTCTAGTCCTAATTTCTGTCTTACGCTTAATTTTAAATTTCCTTTCGTTTAGCTTTTTTCTAATTTCTTGCATAACATATTGAGTTGCCTAATTGAAGAAATTATTTGGTCGATATTTTGGATTTTTTAACAAATAAACACAGACTGAGCTCTCGTGGCACGTGTCACTCATATATTACTTCGTTTTACTCACACTCAGCACATCGTACCGGAAGCGAGCGAGAAAAAACATGGCGCGCATGGCAACAGCATCGAATATTGTTTTTTTATTTTTTTTACGCAATTGCAGACAATAAAAGATAATGATTATTTATAATATTTATTCTTAAGACTTCTTAAAAAAAATACAAAATGGTTATGAAATGTAGGATTTATATTAAGAGAGTACAAATGAAAAACTTTGAGTACGCAATATACCCCATCGACACGGCTAGTAAAATAATTTTATCAGATTTATAGTTGAATGCTTCCTCTACTGTCTTTATTTACATAAATAAAGCTGAAAATAGTTCAAGACGTTGAAAGAGAACCGTTTAGGATTAGCTAGATTCTCTGGGGATTACGTGATTTTTTTTTATTCCCGCATTCATCGTTGTTTGGCCAGGTCCCTTGAAACTTATTTTTTTACAAACAGATAATAATTCTTATCACATTTTTTTTGAAAATTAGATATATATTAATATATTTGAAGATAATTGAAATGAAAGTAGCGCTTTGAACGTGTTAAGTAATGCGGGGGTCATCGGTGACCCCCAACTTTAACGTATTTCAACATACTATATAACGCATCATAACAAATGCGAAACTGCGCTGTGATTTCTGCAATAATTCCATAATGGATTTAGTAGTTTTATACTTTTTTCATAATATATAACGATTTATTGTTAGTTTCGTATGCATTTTATTAAATGAAAAGCCTGTATTTTATGCACGAATGCGTTTAAATAGAGCCCGTTTGTGATATAACGATAATTCATGAATGACTGGCAACACTGCGTTCCATAAAATTTGATTGCACACTAATTAAATTAAATGTAAATAACCGCATACACATGCTGCAATTGGCATCAAACAAACAGTGATCATAATCGATAAGCGTGCGATGGTCGTTTATAATGCCATTATATATAGATTAGTTTATTTGAATAATGTTTATGGGGCCGGTTTCGTTTTTGTTTTCGGAGTCTGTGTGACTCACTCGACATTCTCCGATCCCAACTGGTCTGCGATCAACAGACGGCCTCTTAGTGTGTGTGTATGTGTGGATTTTTTCCTGCAGAATAGACCAGTCGTATATTCGTGACTCAAAAATTGAGCAGGTCGTTCACACGACCGGTTCAAGGATACCTGTCATTTTCGTTTTGAATTTCGCGCCGCGACACTTTCTAACAAATGAATCTCGGGAAAAAAAATTGATAAACGCGCTCGGATTATTTTATGATTGGCGGCAAAATGGCGAAAGTAAAATTGAACAAAATGCCGGGTATTTCGCATCGATTTGTCACGTCGGACAAGTCTTGATTTATTGCCGATATCCGATTAATGTCACAGTTCAATCGCAGAGCAGTGCTGCCAACTCATTTTTTTTTCACTAGGACTTATGTCGTTACGCGGCGCCCATGTACGTGTGTGGCAATATGACAGCTCTCTTGGATAATTGCATACGAAATGATTTACGAAGTCGAATCGCTTCCTTCATGATGCAAGCATGATAGAATATATATATATTATTCGCGAATTTGTGTTTATCTCATGCACAGTGTTGCAAAATGTATGATTTCGAAGGGGAAAGCATTTTTTTTCAGCACAAAACTTGTTTTAGAAATTGATATTCGTGCAATTTATAGGGAACAAAATTTCCATTTTACTGGTTTTCTCTTGATACTCATTTCGTGATATACACTTGTTAGTTCCGTTGGGTTATGATGATAAACACGCTATGGCGAATGCTGCTCTTGCTGCTGCAAGAGCAGCAGCAAGATCGATATTCATGAAAATATTATTGCCACGCTGAAAAATTATGATTGTGGCAATAGCAATGAGATAATTGTTTTTGTGGTTTTCTTTCTGAGCGTAATAACAAGCGAGTGATTCAAAACAGCCTCCGATTGTAACAGTTTCTCTTTTTCACCCAATGCAATCGTATCGTTTATTATTATTATTATTATTTGCAATCGCGAATTAAAGTTGTCATTGGAGAGATTTTACGATTTGTGCGAAAATATATGGCTAATGATTATTTTACATTGTTCTTATAATGTGTATACGTTGAGATAATACGTTTTTTTTTTGTCTCGTATATTAAATGTGATATTTTATTGCAGATCTTCAATTGGCCGCCGAGCTGGGAAAAACACTGTTGGAAAGGAACAAAGAATTGGAGACGGCACTGAAACATCATCAGAATGTGATCGAAGATCAGGCACAGGAAATCGAAGTGAGTATCCGGTTTTGAGAGATTGTATACTACTTTTTTTTTATATCAATCCGTCAAAATTCAATAATGACGGGTGGATTGAGATAGATCTTCGATTAACCGTTGAAGAATTAGACGTTAATCTGAGAGGTTCCCTGTATTCGTTCGCTTTGCAGGTTCGTGGAGCACAAAGGTTCTAGTTCATAGAGGTTCTATCTCATCATCATTTTTATCACATGGCACACTTTAACCTATGGTCAAAATTATCATCATCAAAATACGTAAAGTAAGATCATTAGATTTTTTTTCTAAATGGTTATATACTCGGAGCCATTAAGGTGGTAGATAAACAAAGATTATATGCCTTCAATGCTTCTGGAAACAGATGCTTCAAAATATTTGAGTAATAAGAAATGAAAAGACCCTGACGCCGGGAGAAAAAAAATATGATGAAGACCTCCGATACATTAGTTTGATCAGAAGAAGCAGTTGCCTCGTATCAGCTTCTCGGATCCTTAACTCGAAAAAAATAAAGAAAGATTGTCATATAATGCAAGAAAATGATATAATGCAAGAAAAATAATCAACATATCGATTAAAATTATTTTTCTACCATATCCTCCATATTTGTCAGACTTGAAAAGCTCCAGAAGAGCTCTTCTTCTTCCTTTTCTATTATTATTATTCTTCTTGTTGTTGTGTCTAACGCCGATGCTCTAAAGAGCGATAGAATGTATAATAGTTTAGGTTCCACTTACCCAAAGGGTCAGAGTGCATTTAAAATTACCGATAGGAGATTATTATGAGGGTCTGTTATGGATTTAAACATCTTTTTTTCTAATTTTAACTTGGCATCATTCACTTAGAATGGATTTTGGAAGTTGAAGATTATGGATTTTTTAGAGTAGTCAGAATAGTATTTAGATAGCTTAGAAATAGAATGATTTATATTTTTAAGTCTTGAAAAGGGTTCAAAAATGGTATGACGAGAGTTTTAATATAATTATTTATTTATTTGACTAAGATGGTTGTATGGCATAATAGAAAGATTCTAATGCATCATTCACTCATATAAGATTCGATAAAGATGCAAGGGGAATGAGTCTGAATCTGAGAAATATCTCAAACTTTATATACCCCCAGTGTCAAATTACGACACTGGTTAATTTTAATATTATTTCACTTGGATTGAAATGTATATATTATTTGTTTTATAATTATTTATTTAACAAAGGATAATGGCATTAAATTAATTAATTTCAACCTACATAAATATTTTTATAAAAAATGGGGAGGTAATTGGAGTTTTTGTCGGACACCTATCCGACTACTAATTTAGCTCAGTCGTGGTTAACTTGCATTATCGAAATAATATGCATGTTACCTACAAGCCATAAAACTGGTTAGATACATAGAGTAGATAGAATTTTAAGGGCTTTTCTAATACGTTAATCTTGAATGGACGTTAAAACTTGGATTTTATAAATAAGATGTGGCAAAGGGGATCCCCAGATTGGAGAGGCGTAATGGATTTGTGGGAGGGTAACTGAAATGCCCAAACTCATACACCCCCAACAATAGTTCCTAACAGTACTAACCTTGCTTTTTCATAGATTATGCTGGCCATTGAGTTAGCGGCACGAATCATCACTGCCAAAACCCCACACGACATAAAAGATCTAGCTCTGGAAATAACCAATCATCTCTACCAATTAAATGGTCCATAAAACCATGTCTTCTAACTACGTTAAATTAGCTTTCTGGAACGGGAACTCAATATAATTTGAAATATTGATCCCATTATTCCCTTTATACTGTATAATGAATTTAAGGATCGATCAAGTAAGGGATCTTCTGAGTTCTTGTAGCCTTTCCATATTATTCTCTGTTTATTACGAGCTGAAGCAACCAAAATTGACCTCGCAAATCAATCTTATTGCGAATTATATGTAATCACGACTTCCACTACTTTCATCATCCTTCACCACATTTCAATCTTGATTGCTGTTTTACTTGTAATACCTTTTGCTGTATATCTAAATTTGTATGGTTTCTTTCAGTATTTGACTAAGCAGACGGTAGCGCTGAGGGAGGTGAACGACTCACGTTTAAGGATATATGAACAATTAGAAGTAAGCATTCAAGATTTAGAACGAGCAAATCATCGACTAGCATTAGACCACACATCCGACAAGAAACATATTAAAACGTATGCAATCTCATGTTATTATTAATGATAATAAAAATACTATACTGATTATGTAAATTTATTGCAGATTAACTGGTACTATAGAAGGTTTAGAGTCTAAGTGCGAAGATTTGCAGAAGAACGTGGATGAGATCACACAGCAATTGGATATTTACAAGCGGAGGGCCGAGAGACAGAATGAAATCAAAGAGAAGATCAACACGAAAGCGGCGTCATGTTCAGATGCTGTCGTCAAAGGACAGCCGGAGAGTTTGCCTCTGGTTTTGCGGCAAAAGGATACGACCGCTCACGAAATCGAGAACGCATGCGAAGAAGAAATGCTGCGCATGAACAAAGAATTGAGCGATAGCAAGCTGTTGCATGTAAAAGAGGAGAGGCGAATAGCCGAATTGGAAGAACAGCTCGCGGGCATGGTGCAAGAGAACAACAAGCTGCAAGAGCGGATGAGGGACATCAACCACGGCGACGATATGGTGAAATCGATGCACGAAGAATTCTCAATCCTTGAAGAAGTCAGGTATTGTACAACTTATATTAAGACGTATACTTCTTCAGCATCCGTGTGACGCGTTGCATTTTGGTTTTAGACAAGGACAGATGTGCGGTAGATGTTTGCGCAACGTCGAACAGGCCACCGACGACATGTCTTCCATCATGGACGCCGAGGAAGACGACGACAGGAGTGTTATGAGCTCGCTCGCCAACGAACCCCGTTCCTTTGCCCCGCACAAATTGGTCCATATACAGGTGAGTCGCTACATGACCAACTTCTTGGGGTTCCTGCCGTTCAGAGAGAGTTTTCTGTGAGATCTCAACCAAAACAAACAAACAAAAAATACCGGTAAATGAATTTCAAAATTTATTTGCAACCTGGTGCCATATCATTGTGAATGATAATCGCCATCAACGGGGGGGTCCATTACGCTTCTATGGAATGCTACAACTGGTAAATGATACGTTTGTGTATTAAACAGTTGATTACATCTGGTTTTAATACGATTCAGTATTATAATTATATTTAATATATACGATTTTGATGTTGTTTGCATGATTTTAATTCATTTCGCATTATGAACGTGATAGATATCAATTGGCTTTAATTTGAATACCTCTCGGAGATCGTAGTTGCGTAGTATACAGCAGTGGTGGCGAACCTTTTATGTATTTATTTAAATAAAAAAAAATCTTTCAAGTGCCAGCTAAATTGTTGTACGTGCCATCTCTTGCACGCATGTTCTAGGTTCGCCACCACTGGTATACAGTATATTTTATTTTTTCAGATGTTTAATTTAAGAGTATTTCTTTTTTATACAGTGAAATTTATGTGATATGAGCATAGAAGAATACATATAAATTAAATTTAATATCTTAAAGTTATAGACTATTAATTCTAGTGTTTGTCGTAGCTAAGAGAAAAATTTGTATTTTACCGATTGTCGAAATTATTTCATAAAATGCAGAAATTGGAGCGTTTATGATTTTTTTCTTGGTTTAAAAAAATACGAACATAACTTTGTTAAAAAATTCTATGTTATCGAGACTATCTCAGATTCATAGCCCAGGAGAAATTTTATTATCTTTTCAATAAGATATATTTCGGTGATTTAAATCCCTTCATGACACTTTATTGGAACGTGTCGGCTGAGATCTGTCGAGTACTTCAACAGCCACCGAACATCTATGCTAGTCTCCCACCTCAATTAGAGGGAATTGTCTTCTGAATTTCTAGAGAATTCTTAAAAATTTTCGAGAATTCTCAAGAATTTTCGTGAATTCTCATGAGTTTTCAAGAATTTTTGGGAATTTTCAAGAAATTTCGATAATTCACGAGAAAAAGAACACGTGAAGAAAATATAATCTTATAAATACGGGATTATTTAGCATTGTTTTTATTTAGCGGGAATTATAAATTAAGACGTTAAATACGAAAACTATAGATCGGGGTTTTCTATTGCTTGTATATATACAGTTTTTTCACGTCAAATACACCCTTTTTCAAATCAAATGCATCCTTTTTCAAATCAAATGCATCCTTTTACAAATCAAATGCACCCTTTTTCAAATCAAATACAACTTTTTACAAATCAAATACAACTTTTTACAATTCAGTATTAAGATTAAAATATTAAGAGCAGGAATTATAACAAAAAAAAATCATTTCCAAAGCAACGATTGTATGAATTTTATTAAATATTACAAATCCTAATAATCAATCAAAATATGTTTAAATTTTAACCCTTTGACTGCTAGATTATTCATTGCTAGCACAAATATATCGTTATTAAGCAGTCAAAGGGTTAATAATCACTAAAAACTGTATTGGTACGATCATATCTCGGTTATAAATTTCACTGTATAAAATAAGCACATAGTAATTAAGCTTATTTTTTAAATATTACATAGGGAATAATATGCTACCTCCGATTCTCTTCTTACGCGTATGCAGGATACGTTCCAGAGACCGTGTTAAAAAAATATATAGCGTCCATATAAAAATGGAAGATAGGTTCCATTACCTAAAATCAACAATAATACTGTGTAAAAGAGAGTCAGATGTACATATGTTACTATAAATCTTAGACTTTATATTAATTGGGATTTATTTAATACATATTAAAGGTTAAAATGCACGTAAATCATTTGCAAAAAATAAATATATAGTATTGATTAATATATTGCATGGAGAGTAGAAAAATAAAGCAGTAGTAGTGGTACAGTTAACCCTCCTATAGCGCTTCATGCTATATAGTGGCGTATGAGGCAGTCCCTCCTATAGTGCTTCCTTCTAGATCGAAAAAAAATGCCTAGGTAAATTTGCAAATGGCGCCTAGTCTTCTATAGCGCAGATTTCTATAGCGTTGTCATGATCTTGGCGCTATATGAGTGTTGACTGTATTTATTTTTTTATATTATGGGCTTGATTTAAATATATATATATTTTTATAATAATTTATTATTCTTTAGTCGCACCGAAGTATTTTTATTATTTTTTATATAGATTGTTGACACTGGAAAATATTTGATTGATAATTTTTCTCAGGCCAAATGTTTAATTCGCCTACCTATGATGTTGTTGCTTATGCTTTGGATATCCATAGTGAGACGGTTCTACCGTACCATTCTTTGGATAATTCGCCACTAGGTTGGTATTTAACTGAGCTGAGATTGTAAATAAGCACATCTTTGCCCAAAGCAATCACCCATCATCACAAGACCGTCGCTTACCTGGTTTACAAATACCACAAAATCTGTGCTATAATCGTGGTGTTGGTTTTTTTTATACTTATCGCATCATTGTAAAAAAAAATGTGTTCACTATAATATTATATACGTATCTGGGTTCGACAAAGATTTATCTTCATCTGTGTTTATCTAAACGTCTGCACAATATGTTAAATTTAGATTTTTTAGAGAATAACACCTCAAATCGCAGATTAGTATATGTATAAAATGTACAGCGATACAACCGATACGTAAAATTATATTAAAATAATGTTGGTTGTGTCGATGGGCTTTTGGATTTTTAATCGTCAAATAAATTCTATGACTAATCCTCGGGTATATGAGAACGATATACTATTTATTAAACTAATCAAAAGGCATAGAATATATTTGATATAATAATTTAGTTATGTTCAGTTTTGATTTGTTATGTATTTACTACAGTAATCTGGTCAAAGAATTAAAGATAATAAAAAAACTTACTACTTCAAGAAAATAATATATATTAATACTCATAATTTTATTTTAAAAAAATAATAAAACCATTAATATTGAGTAATACTCATTTTTACCCATTGATCATCTGACTTACATCCTTCTAGTTTCAATTTCTGTTATTTTTATTATTGAAAAACTGATGGTATTAGATCGATCCTTTAACCTAGCCGTGCCGATGGGGTCTATTTGGGACCCCAAGTTTCGGATTTTTCTCGAATTACTCTTTTAATATAAATCTTACATATCACGAACTTTTGTATTTGTCTAAAAAAGTCTAAAGAATAAATATTATAAATAATCATTGTTCATTATCGTCGGTAATTGCAAAAAATAAATAAAAACGACAATATGTGGTTCTGTTTCCGCGGCGCAATATATTTTTCGCTCGTATCCGGTACGAAGTGCCGAATGCGAGTGAAACCATGCGATTGATTGAAAAAAAAATGGAAATCCCTTTCCATCGCCAGTCACAATCTTTCTCATACCTAGACGAGTGCGTTGTTAGCGAAAGTGTGTGCGGTACCCCAATTCCTTGTCTATTTTTTTGCCGATCCTTTTCAAGTGGACCAGGGACAACTGAGATCTTGTGGCAATTCCTTTATAGTTTTGCAAATCATCCTGATCTTAGTTTATTTGACTTTTGAATTTTCGGCATATTTTAAGTTTTGAAGTTTTGAAGTAGCTTCTTTTGGCTCCAATCCCTTATCGAATAAAAATAGCACATACAATCATGAACTAGTCTCTCTTCAATCTCTGCCTTTGATATTATTTATAAGGATAGAAAAAATAAAAACTGTAGAATAATATAAATAGAGCTTCTAAATGATTTTCATGTTTGCTCGACGACAGTCAATGAAAAGCTGACGTAAAAACGCCACAACAACAAAAATTGTGATTACTTTCGGTTTATCTCAAAAAAACATATTTAACCCATCTGACGCGTCGGCTCGAAATCAACGGTTTCGTCCCAAGGGGGTTTTTTGCAATGGAAAATAGACCCCAAGCATTTCAAATCTTCATCAAAATTGATTATTTGACGAATAAAATAGTTATTCATGAGATGCTTCATAATTTGGTCGATATTTTGGATGTCTACTAATCAATATGACGCGCAAGTGACGGGCGAACTCGGCGATGTCCTGCCGCATACGAATTTGGCTCTGACATTGCATACGCGAAAGCGTTCGGGATCTGACTCTGGGAGTAAATGAGCCAGAGGAATACCTCAACCTGTCAAGATGGGCAACGACCAGCCCACTTCGCCTTACATCTCAAGGGAAGGGAAGTGTCTCTCCCCCTCCTCCGCCGCCGCTATCATCACATCAGGCGAATTGAGTTGCCACCTACGTTTCACGTTGCACATTGCATGTAAAATACATCAGACCTAGCATGATATATCACCATGTAAACGACAGAGAGATGGCTGGGGGAGTCCTATACCTTTCCCAGGAACAGACGAGCGGTAGTAGTCTGTAGCGGTACTCATCCACCGGAACGTCCAAAGACGGACCTCAATCCGGGGAGTCTCTCAGTTTCCTAGGATCTGACTAACCGCCGTGGCACGTGTCACTAGTATACGTTTCACTCGCACTTGGCACATCGTACCAGATGCGAGCGAGAAAAAACATCGCCCCGTGGCTACAAAAGCGAATATTGTTTTTTTTAATTTGTTTTCACAATTGCGGACAATAAAAATCAATGATTATTTATTATATTTATTCTTTAAACTTTTTTAGACACATACAAAAGGTTTGTGACATATAAGGATTTATATTAAAAGAGTTATTCGAGGAAAATTAAGGGGTAACTTGGGGTCCCCAATAGACCCCATCGATACGGCTAATTATATCATATAACGTTAAATCTTTATTTATTCATTTGACCAGGTACTGTACATATATATATGCTTTAACCTTGAGTTTTTACATTGTTATATATATGTATATACATTGTTTAGTGAACGTGTTTGGGTTAATGTCATCATATATTATTATTTTATCCCCCAACCGAGATCACAGATAAGAATAAATTCAAAACATATTCTAATGCTAAAATAATATATTAAACATTCGGCATGCACTATTTAATACATTAAATTTAGCAAAAAAATAATCCTAAACTGCATGCTATATCAATTCGTAGTAATTATTTGTATTAACGTTTGATTTGTTTCTCCAGGATCATCCAGACGGAGTTAAAATATGGCCAAACAATACGGGTATTATCGATAATCCTTACAGAGACCTCGTCGAGAAGTACGAGGCGCTATTGGAAGTGCAGCGTCATCAGGCTAACGTAATAAGAAAGCCCAAGATATCCATAAACGCCAACAATTCTCAGAGCAATTCGGCGCCGCTCTCGCTGCAAGAAGAGCTGCAAATATCCGGGGACTTCAATCAGTTCAGCATCAAGGATACGGACGAGGAGAGCGGACACGGCGACGATACGCTCAAACAGGGCGCCATGTCGAATAAATCTGCAAAGATCGCTCGTAAAAACTTCACCAGGACGCCCGACTTTTCCGAGGCTGAGACGTCTTCGTCAGGGTTCTCGGACGAGACGAGCAATAAGGCAACGCAGACGGATAGGGAACGTCCCGGATCGTTCTTGTGCACGATCAACGACGGAGAGGACTGGAAGTTCAGCATCTACGACGACGGCAGTCCGATCGACAGCCGATTCAGAAACAAGCCGGAATATAGAGATCTGTTCAAGGAGATATTCACAATTTTGAAGAAGGCCGCTGAAAATAAAGACGACGGCGAGAAATTGCCGCTCTTGGATGATACGACTCCGTCTAATAAAGTGCCTCCAGTCACGCCGGCGACTGAAGATCTGCCCGGAGACTTCACCGACGAAACGCAAAGCATCATGTCGTCGGTCATGTCGGAACAATCCATTCCGCTATCCGACGTAATGTCTATCGATAACGTCGAAGAGAAAACGCTTATTCCATCCTCGTCTAAAGAATCGAAGAAGAATAAAGATAAGAAGATGCACGAGAATCAAGATGCTAAAGAAGCGTTGGACGCGTCCGTCGAACAGCCGCAGAGGGTGTTGACACCGCTGATCAGGCAGCCGCTGGAGTATGTTGCCGCGAGTCCGCAGTTCCGCAAGAAGACCTCCCGTCACAAAAACAGAAAGCACAGTCAGGATAGGCAAGGCGCAGAATCTCCGGTGATACCGTCGCCTCCGAAGATCTTCTATCAGAGGTCGCCAGGCGGCAGCAGCAGCAAGAGGCGTCGCGACTACCGTCCTCTAGAGCCGAGTCCTCTCGCCAAATCCTCTCAGCCGACCAACGCCGATTGGAACGGCGCCAGCATGCAGTTCTACAATAGGAATCTTAACTCCCCGACACCTAGTCAAAATGGTGGAAAGATAACGTCTTACCAGAGATGGAATCCGGAGACCGACAGTTGGGATATTAAGCAGAGTACCGCTTCTCAAGATCTTCACAAGCTGAGGCGACTCGAGTTGTCGTACGCCGAGGTTCTACGCAACGCGGATAAGAACAAAAACAGGAGACGCAGACACCAGTAATTTATATATTATATGCGATTTGTACATATAATAAATACAATAAATTTACAAAAAAAAATGACAGTATTTACCGACTCGATTTTAATCGCAATGCTTTGCAACAATGATACCGAAGCTATACAAGTTCAATAACCGATTTTCAATGGAAAATCGTTTTTCTTCAAATTCTTCAAATTCTTCAAACTTTGGAATTGTCGGAAATTTGTCTGTGATAGTTTTATCTTGTTTTGTAAGCGACTCATAATAAGTTAGAACAGATTTACCCCCTCAAACACACAGTAGAGTCTTCTTTTAAGGCAATCCTAGTTCATTTTGAAGAAATTCATACTACTTTTCACTTTATTTCATAATTACAGTATCCATTTTTAAATATTCTTGAACTGTCAAACAAAAAGAATTGATTTTTTTGTAACATTTCTTCAATATTAAATCTTGAATCACGTTCGAACAACGACTTTAAAATTTAGAAACATCTTACAGCGTTCTGTTTATCAAAAATCCGTTTCTTCAATAGCATTCGGATCGAAGAAACGCTATATATGATCCAAGCGTTCGATTATTCAAAGAAAATGTGAATTTTCATAGCGTTCGGTTTCATTCTCCGCGTCTATTTTATTAATAAATTGCCTTTTATATACGTTTGAATTGCATATTTATTAAATTTAACTTAATATTTTGACTGATTATTTTAGTTTTTAATTATTTATCAGATCAATATTTGTTACAATTTTTTACCGCTTCAACCCGCATGAAAAACTATGAATCTTTATTATATATGTATTTTAAATTAGAAAAGTTTGTATTACTATCTTTATATAAATTTATATATATATAACCATATAATCAAATCAATGACAGATCTAGTTTTTTAAGAGTAATTGAATATTTTCCGTAATGCCATTGAAGTTTTGTATTAGCTGCATAATCGTTATACATATATTAAATATATTAGGTTGAGTCATAAATAACTTTATCATACTTTTATTTTGCTTTAAAAAATTTACAAAATTATATTAATCTATTGTGTATTCACCACTGTTAAATATAACCATCTCCCATCTTATTGGCAACTGATCGATCCCCTTCTCATAAAATTTGGTGGGTTTTCTTGAGTCACTTTTGACGTGTGTGGTCTGACGTTAACGTGTAACAGGATAACGCCTTTCCGATAGACGAGTGCAGGACTCTTTTCCAGTAGTTTTTCATTAACTCTTTGCAGCTGCTGGACGTATGTATCGGCAGTAATCGTTTCGT